>CAEFZY010055474.1:0-10179 GCA_903066815.1 Brachyrhaphis roseni | reverse complement strand
ATAGAAATGAATACTATTTTCTTTGACTCCCCCTAGTGGTCTGGAGCACTTCCGTTTTCAACTCTTTTTGTTTGCTGCATTTCATTCGGGGGTGTTTTCTTTTTTGTTTGCATGTTTTCTCTTTTGCTGCGCATTTGCACCTGTCGGCCACCGTAGATACAATTCTGCAAAATGTGTATGTTTAGTAAAAAAAAAAACATTTAAGTTATATTTTCTTTTACATCTATTAAAAGAAACAATGATAATTTTTTGAAGCAATCTGCTGGCTCTTATAGTTGTAGCTGAAACTAAATTTAGTTTCATTATGACCTTCAAAAAAATCTTGAACTGAAGTTTGATACAGAAAAATCACATATTTTAAACAGAGCAACTCAAATGTTGCTTCTCTTTTTCCAATCAAAGCTGTTACATCGTAGTATGTCATCTTTGTGTTAATGCTGTGAAATCATGGGGTTTTACTCCAGGTTATCTTGCTGGGAGAATCTCATATCAGCACATGCCTAATGCACTGAACTCCTTGTGCAGAATTAACTCAGGTTTTGCAGATAAAGGAAGGTTTACAGCAGAACTTGCATAGAAAAGAAAGAAACAAGTATTCAAAGAAAACATGCTCTTATTTTGAGAAACAAGCATTTACAACGGCGGCCATTTGTTTACTTCAATTCTACCAAGGCGTCATAACACATTTCTCTGTGATTTATTGATATTTTAAAATGCTATGTGCAGCAAATTTAAGCACCTCTCAGCAATAACTCCCCAAAAGAGCATTTCTGTTTCCCTCTATTTAATCTCCTCCTTCCTCCCACTCTTCTCAGTGCCTTCTGCAATGTCTGGGTGTCATTAATCTGACGATAGTGGAGTGGTACCCATTACAGTCGCACACCCTAAATCAATGACTGTTACATGAGGAGGGTGTATGTGTGCAGTTGAATATTCCAGTGATGAATTTGTTATGTTCTTTTTCCTCCTCTTTATGGCGTCTTTTGATTCCTCGACTTGTGCTGCTGATGATCTAACGCACCAGGAGGGCCTAATGAGTGGATGTGTCTTTGTGAACAAAGAGAGGGGACGCACAAACACATATGTGCGTGGCACAAAATACACAAATTACAAACGCCGTTTGTTTTAAAGACAGAACAGTGTGATAAATCACAACTGTTAGCTGGAAATAAATATTTGCATGTGCTAATTGGACTCATTAATGACAGAGATATGAGTGAGGACGGGGAGAGGAAAGAGGTGAGTGACTACTTAAACATACACCACTGATCAGCTATATAATTGGAGCTTTGTGATGCACATGCACACTCTGTTTGTGTATTTGTGTTGGGCTGCAGGAGAGGGATGATTAATACCTTTCTTGGACACACAGATGGATATTCATGCATTCACACGCACCAAACGCGCACGCGTACACACACAAAGACTCCTCACTGAACTCCCAACTCCAAAGAGGCTTTCAAGTAAATTGAGTTTGGGTTTAGGGTCCTGTTTGTATTAATGAGCCCACTGCCGCTCGAGTTAGGCCCAGTGCTCTGTGTTATTACCTGCTTGATAATGAATGCCAGCTTGACTAGCAGCAGTCAATGGAGGCGGCCTCACACCGCAGATAGCGCTGCAACTTGCCACCAGCTTAAAAGAATAGATAAGCTGCAATCTGTCACGGCGAGAAAATGATACCAAATGGCAAAGGCAGATAGAAACTGTGGACCATGAAAGACTCGCGCAATTACTGTATGCTATACCTGGATGGAGCAGCTTTTGCAAATAATGGAGAGCATTTATTTAAACCTCTCTAGAACAGCAGATTGTTGGCATTTATCACAGGGGACAACACGACAAGTCCTCTGAGGTTCAAACTGTTGGGATAAATTTGGATAATATTTTGGTGATTAATTTATTGCAGTGTGACTAATGCCATCACAGGTATGAATCAATCTTTTATTAGAAACTACCCAAAAGAATCAGGTGTTCTAGCTCGTGCAAGGATGAATTTTAATAACCTTACGTCAGGATTATTCTTTCCTATCTTTCTAACTGCCTACATGTATTTTTTTTTATTTTTTTAGCTTTTTTCATGGTCCAATGAAATCAGACTTTGAAATAAGGATTTAATCTTATAAATATACTGATATGGCTGCTAACACAAAGAAGTTCCCACATTAGAGCAGGTTCTATTTAAGCTTTGAGAAATCAAAAGTCGAAAATAAAAAAGGATGATCTGCCAGAAGACAAAACTTTAGCTTTCATAAGAATTATGTTGCTCCAATATCACCTTTCTGCACATTCAACACTGTAGCCTAAAGGTATACCTCAAAAATGATATCATGATTAAGTTAATTATTTGTCACTTATTTCAAAAAGAGTAAGTCATATAGGTGCATTAAACACTTAAATATTTCAAGCTTTTGATGAATTTTCACCATTCTGTAATGGTTATCATTACAGATAATGATAACCAAACATTAGGATTTTTGAATTCTACCTTTACTCTGTCTGATCACCATTATATTCAAATGTTTGGGACATGTCAAAAATTAAACTAAAAATCAACCAAATTAGCTCTGCGCCACCATTTTTTCTTGTCTCAATAATTTCAGCCGTTTTGGATTACCTCCCATATTGTGAGATGTTTCATTATTAAAAAACAAAACATGAGGGTGGCCTCAGAAAAGTACTCAGTTGTAACAAGACACTGAATTTCACTGCACTCATCTCCAGGTTAATTAAGTTTTTCACAATGTATTTCTGTTCATTCTTTACCTATGTAGACCGTTTTTGTGAACTTGCAGTAGTTTTCCAATAGGTAGCAATGCATGCTGTAAACAAGCATACACACTTAAAACGATTCATTTTAGTGCTCTCTATGTATGAAAGGGTTAATTTATGACTCTCAGAATGGGTGAATGCTTCCACTCTGCAATGCAGCAGTGGGCAGTAAGCAGGCGAGGAGTAGACGTACAGTGCCAAGTGTTTGAGAAGACCACTTTATTATCTAAATGGGTATGAAGATGGCACTTAAAGGAATCAGCTGATCATCAGCTCATTTAGGAGGCACAAATGACTCTGTTCCTGCAGAAGACCAACACTGCTGGCTCTGTTTAAGGTACTTAATTAAACCACAAGGCACAATAATTGTAGCTTTATTTCTCTCTGTTCTCACCATTTCTCAAGTGGATAACTGTACTAAAACACTGAAAGCAAATGCTCAGTCCACCCACAAGCTTATAGTGCAAAAGGTCCTAGTCCCTTAATGTTGTGGTAGAAAAAAATAAGAAATCAGCGTGAAGAAAAAACAAATGTATAAAAACACATTAACATTAGCAACGATGTGTCTAACATAACCGTCAGTGCCATAAAGAAGAAAGGCAGATATAGAATCATCTGTAAAGAAAATAAAGAAAAAAAGCAAGCTGTGGTAGTGCACATATTAAAATCTTTTATTTCACAGCAGAGTAGCTGACTGCTCTGTATGTAAGGTGTTCACTGTGTTCAGAGACAAACTGGGGAAAGAAACTGTATTTGGTGGCAGGTTTTCACAAATAGTGCTCTGTAGCAGCAAATGGTCACAGATTGAACAGTGTGTCATGGATGTGTGGGTTCTGCACAATGTCTTTTTCCTGGCTCTAGAACTGTACAACTCCTTGGATGGAGTGAAAGTGAGCCCTAGTGATCTCTCTGCAGACCTGATTGTTCATTGCATCTTGGACCTGTAACCGTTTAAGTCCTTGATGCGAATGTCACAGGTTCAAGACGAGGCTCGATGACACTTGTCACATGCTTTTCCCTCTCTCACAACCCACTTTCCTGTCTGACAAAACATTTAAAAATTAAAAAATTTAAAGAAAATATCCTGCCTGAGACAGTTGATCAATTTGGTGAAAGAAGCTCAAACGTTTTCATGGACACTGCAGATGAATGTGGAACATTTAGGAATCTGAAACTTGTACTAAAGTATGAGCCAGACTTCTGAGGGTTCACAATATTCTTTATAACTTGGCCAAAGTAATAAAAGGCCTCCAATTATAATGTTGGCTAATGTTGGAATTAGCCAACATTATGCATATGAAAACATCTGATTTAAATGTATAACTACTAATGGACTATGTTACAAAACTATGTCTGCATTTGCTTTATCCCAATTATAATCTTAATAGCTTAGAACAACATAAATACAACGTGTATAACAGTAATTTATAAACTTATTTGCTACTGAAGTAGGCCTCAGTTGTTCCTACTAACTGATATACAAGTGAAGAAAGAAATCAATAAATCAGCATTAGTGTGGTGTAACCAGAGTAGCCTGCAGATAGTTGCTTGAACGATTGCTGCATTCCATCAGCATTCACCAACACTGGAATCCACCAGCTTTACTCAGCATGAGCAGTCGAAATTCTTCATGTGTAGTGATTGTGAGAGAGGGACGCTGTGGGCATAGCACTGAACTGGCCTCAGCATGCGTCTCGGAGCAGTGGTGTCTCAGTGGTCTGCTGGTTCACCGTGAGTGAAGCTTCAGCAGGCATTAATAATTCACCAGCCTCTCTTCGCTCCCGGATAAACTTAGTTTTCACCAACAGGGGATTTGAGTAGCAGCTACAGCAGCAGCTTTGATTTAACTCAAAGTCCAGTCTCTCTCTCTCTCTCTCATGCACTCTAATACACACACACCCACACAAAAACGCGTGTTAGCTTGTAATACAGCTTCCTGATATGCTTCAATAAAAGCTCCCCTTCAACAGTAGCAACAGTACTTCTGAGAAAAAAAATTATTACAAATCAGTTTTTCTTATTTATGATGCCTAAGCCATTACAACTAGCAGACCACAGCTGTTCTAGTTAACATCTGTGACTACATTTTAATTATCGCTGGAAATATTGTTGACCTAACCCTTGAACTCTAAAATAGGTCTGACAAAAGCAGAGTAGAAATGCATTACAAAAGGAAAGTTTTATAAACTGATGTGGTGATGCTACGAAGCATATTACAGCTGCTGAAATTAAATTCCAGAGGTTGCTAAGCTAACTTAGTGCTATGACTATTAAAATCATTTCATGTATTAATTTTCAACAGCTAACAGTATAGAAAAGCATTATCATTCTCATGGATGACTTGCAAAATTTGGGCATATTTCATATCCTTCATGTCATTGCACCACATTGAATTGCACTGCACTAAATAAAATGCATCTTTCCACTAGGTTTGGATTGAACTGTAATGTGTTTCATTGTTGTTTGCTGCTTATGTACTGGATTATAGTGTGTATAGTGTGCACCGTTCCATCTATACAGCAGAGATGTACAATCAGCTACGATTATGCAAGACAAATATAATTCTTCATGCTGACAGTTTCTCAAAATATTTTCCTAGTTAGGCGTTTAAATAGCGGACAATAAGATGTAAATGTGGGCATTGGAGGTTGGATGCACCTCGCAAAAAGTTAAACAAACTTCAGTTTCTCCAGTTTTACCTTGAGCAAAACCAGTTGTTGAGAACAGCTTCCTCTCATGGCCCTCCAAGATCAGAAAATGCGGCTGCCTGGAAGATGGCAGAGAGGCTACATTTATTATTTAAGAACTTCAAATATTAATCAATATTGATCCATATCCCCCACCCACCCAAAAGAAATACAACTCATGAATGATTGTAAAACCTATAAAAACTATATTAGGTATTACTAAATGTGGGAGTATGAGTAACAGGCAGCTTTGTGTCAGTGTACAAAACATTTACATGTCAGTGTCAACATTTCTTGACATTGTTATTTCAGCTTTTAGAGCTTAAATATTCCCATCTCACTGTGGGGTGCATTGCTGCAGGATCTATTGTAAACACCTACCTTACATTCAGGCCAGGTAGCAGAGTAAGGAGGTTTGCTGTCATGCCACTCAACACAGATGCTGAAATATATGAAGAAAAAAACAGTAAATGCTCAGACCTTTAAATAAAACAGGTATAAAGTTGATATAAATTCTTATATGAATGCAGTGTTACAGTTGTGTAGGAGTAAAGCAATTAGTTGGATTAATCTTGATGAATCAATTATTGAAATGATCAGCTAATTTAGTAATTGATTAATCGTTAACTGGAGCATACAGTCTCTATAAAAGTTGTTTTCTTAAATATCTGCACAAAATAAATATATATTCATTTTGCATTTAAGTTAAAACTTCTTTGTCTGTAAATATGTTTTGCCCAAAACTCCTCAGGTGACATTGTCTTAGCTTCATCCAGTTCAAATTCAGTGAAGGAACGCTATATTATTGCATTTCAGGCAGTAAAATGTTTATGTTCTTATTTAAAAGAGGTCTTTAATTATTTTCATCTTTTAATGCATCTCTGATGTTGAATATAAAAACCTAAAGTTAAATGAAAAATGTGCATAATGTTCCATTTTTTAAATCCGATTAATTGTCAGAACAAACAACAGAATAATCGATTACTAAGCTGATCGTTAGTTGCAGCCCTACAGTTGTGTATGAAGAGGTTAAAAACATTCATGGAGTTCAAATTTGAGACCCTTGGACTGAACAGTGCCGTTTTGTTAACTGACTTTCAGCGAATGCAGCTCAATCCGATGTCCCTCAGGTTGAGCTGATGTCAACTAAACTCCATATTTTGAAGGTCAGCTGGTTGCTGACATGTGGGTCAGACAATTTAGCATCATCAGTATGCTAAATTGTGAATTACCTTTTAATTAGTATTTCAGATAATATAGAACAAATGATCAAAACGTGTTCATGTTGTAGCTGTGAGCTTGGTGAATTATGAACATAAATCATCTCATTTTAACCAACCTGAACTGAATGTAGAAATGGCTCTCGTTAAGGATGAACCGGCGCAACACCCTCTGCAAGCTCGTTTCAGGTACGTCAGCAATTTAAAGTGCACAGCACAATTAATTGCAGTTCACATACTGACTGAATCAAGTTAAATCACTAAAGCATACATAAAATATCTATCAGCTCTACAGGATAAAACCCCCAAATATACACAAACTCAGACAGGAATGACAGTGATCAGTATTGAAAGGGCTACATTGTAAACCCGTGTCTAATTTCACAGATGCTGAACAAATTGTCCTGTAACCTAAAGAATGTGTTTGTGTGGGCTGTATAATTTGTGAGACTCCGAGCGTGCATGCGTGCGTTTGTGTCAAAGTTGAGTGTGAATTCATCTCGCATTCCGACAATGAGAGAACGCCGGGGAGGCGTGACGAGAAGATGCAGAGAGAATGTCTATGTGCTTGTATTTGTGCATCTTGACACAACAATCCGGGGTGTGCGACTATATGCACAAGTGTGTGTGTGGAGGTGTGGGACGAAGCCGATTCAGTTCACGAGTAAAATCTGCACATTAGGCTGCAGTGCAGGAACTTGACTAAGTGTCACTCACACACCCACGTACACACACACTTTAAGATTCACTGGTCATCACATATCTGTTTCATCCAAGTTGACAGCATCACTTCTGAACCAATTTCCAGTGAAAGGACACTCACAAACCCACATTCGCCGCCACAGAGGCCATGAATAGTCAACATGTATTTTTTTTCCTCCTTCACCAATTACTTCTAAAGTTCACTGAATGTATGCACATATAAATAATCACGATCGTTCACGAATACTGTAGACCCAGAAGGATTTAATAAATGTTAGCCTCTGAAACCCAATTTACTTCCCAAAAATTGTGCTCAGCAGTTCACTTATGAAGACATTTATATTTATGGCATTCATGAATAGTTTAATACAGCTGCATTTTCCAGTCCAGAGAAAATTAAGAAAGGTCTGTGGAGTGATTGTAACCCACTGGAGTTCAAGCAAGAGTTCATCATGGTGCGTGGAAGTGCTTAAGTGACTGCATTAATATTTTCCTATTTCCGGTACAAATTTTCTAACTATTTTCCAAGTCATAATTTCTTATTTTTCCTGTTTCTGATTCTGATTCTGATTCTTAAACACAAGAACTTGTGTTTACCATTGTGTTTACGTTGTCATGGTAAACACAAATGGTTACCATGAATTATAAATACTTTCAGAGCAGTGAGGCTTTAAAAATTGAACCTGCAAAAATAGCATAAGGATTGATTAGTAGATGGATAGACAGACTGACATATTAATGGATGGAGAGATGAACAAACAGATGGATGCATCAACAGTTACACTTTTATTGACGGATGGAATAACAAATGGATGCATAGATTGATGAACAGATGGACTGAGATGTAGTTCTGTATGGATGGGTGGGCATATTAAATGGATGGACGGATGTAGTGACAGATTGTACAGATTTACAGTAGACGCTGTAGAAATACCAATCATAGTTTCAAATATCTTTCTCGATACAACATAGCTCTTTGTGAGATCAGTTTTGAGCATTCGGCTGCTTTTCACTGCATTGTTGTGTTTGTGTTGCTCTATGGCACAGTGAGGCTGTGCTGTGCAGCGCCTCATCATGCTTGATGCTGCCCTGCCCTTGGGCGCGGCTCTGTGACATAATCTAGGCAGCTCAAATCAGAGACAACCTGGCACTTGTCCAGAAAGCCAAGACAAAAACATAAACTGGTCATGTCTCAATATTTGAAGCTTTCGACACCAGAAAATAAAGAAACTGTGACCTAACCAAAAGTTGTGAAATGAAAGTACCTAGCAATTTGGGAGCAAATTGTAATTTTACATAGCATTGGAGACGAGATAAGAATGTTTACAATCCAAAAACTTTCCATTAATACAATCATATTTCTCAATCAATTTACTCTGGCATCGGTGAGTACCACGTGACAGTAAATGACGACGGTTTTGTCCACAATTGATGCCCTCATTAACGCATTTGTGCCCAGCTCAGCGTTTTTCTCTTGCTTTTGGTTCTAGACCTGCAGTGAGCTCAGCGTCTGCTGCCTCGTATCTGAAAGACACCTTATTCTGAGTTTAAAATACAAGAAAACCAACAGAATCATTTCAAGAAAGAGCAGAAAAGAAAATGAAATAGAAAAGATCAATGCAGTACACAGACAGAGGGTTGGATCTGATTATACCACCAGGTCTTACGGTATTTGTAATGACTCCCTCTTTTCTTTTTTACATAAGACAGTCTGACGCTTTAATGTCAAAAAATATCTGCATCAACAACCTTATGTCAATTATTATTAATTGTGTGTGGTAAATCTAATAAAAAATTGTCCTTGAATTAATTTGTTCAGCTCACTTTTCTCCTCAGTGCAAGATGACAACACATTGTGACAGGCTGATATTTCCCAGCCTCTTCCTATGCCACCCACACAAACCATCTGTAAAGAGCACAGAGGCTTTTCCTGAATGCTACAGACAGATGACATTTATGGGTTGACAGGGCACTTTTAACACTTTTTCAACTCCATGTGTCTGTGCGCAACTACACGTGTTTATCTGAGCATGTATGCGTGTGCATGTGCTGTGTTTCTCTCTGGTTAAATGTGACATTTCCTTGGCTGAGAGCTTGTGAGGCCAAAGCTTCATTAAAGGTTATCTGTTAATTATAAGGACAACTTGTGGTCATATTGAGGTTACATCTCCTGTTCCTTTCACCTACCCTCAGTCACATGCAAGAGTTTTCTTAATGGTCTATGTTGACACTGAATATAAAATAGAAATAAAAATAAGCATAGCCCTACTGCAATAGTTTTAGGGGGTCCTGGGTGATATGCTCTGTAGGCCTGTCATGATAACTTTTGCTAGATGATAAATTGTCTCAGAATGTATTTCAATAAACCATGTTGTTGTTTTGAGACCATTTTCAAGTAATATAATAGTAGAAATGGCACAATAATGCAAGATCACATTCTCAAGGATCAATAACCTTTAACAGGATGACTTTAATAACATTGAAAGACTAGAACTGGAAGACATTTTAAATATTCAATATAAATAAAGAAAACAGAAACAACAAATAAAATTAACTATGAAGACTCTGTAAACAAAATTATCTTTCAAAAAAAAGGGATAGTTGAGACCAAAGCACCAAACTAAATACTTTTATCATTCAGTTTTTGGTAAAAAGGGAAAGACAAGAGAAAAACAATAAATCAAGCCAATGAAAATAATTGAGTTTCTTTTGATTTATCATGTAATTAATGGATTTATTGTTTATTGTGACAGGCCTGATGCTAAGTATTTAATAGTGCACCAATTTTTAGACACAAAAAA
>CAEFZY010055472.1:0-13436 GCA_903066815.1 Brachyrhaphis roseni | reverse complement strand
TTTTTACTTCCTTAGCCACTTACGGCATATAAACATTGCCCCGTATCTTTTGGCTTGCAAAACGATGTGAACTTTGACACCAGTTTATGAGTTTTTACACACCAGATCATCGACTCTGTGAGGCAGTTTGGTGATCGGAGTGGAAAAGGCATCTTGCACAGTATGCTTTACATTTGTTTGCGTGTGTGTCCCTGGAGCAGATTGATTGTAAGGGTCTTGTAAGTGTGTGAGAGAACATGCAGAGCCATACATGTACAGCACAGAGCAGATTGAGTCTAATTAAAAAGCACAGCAGAGATTTCAGAGTTTCTGTGAAAGAGTGTGTGGCATGTTCGCAGGGGTGTGTGTGGGTGTGTATGTGTATGTGTGTGCAGTGGCTTTGGCATGATCGGCCGTCAAATGAAAACAATGTATTCCATGGGACCTCAGGGTTTCCATTTGAGTATTCGGACACGGCACTCAGACAAACTGTGGCTGTTTTATGTAAAAAAAAAAAAAAAAGTTGATAATTAGTCCCTCAGTGACTGAATGATGAGATGGAGATGAAGAGGAGGGGGGAAAGAGGCACTGAAGGCAGAGAAGAGAGTGCTTAGTGCATTTAATAGTCCATCCCGGCACTGTCTGGGAAGGATTGATAAGGTTTTTTTTTTGTTTGGTTGTTTTCTTTTTTTATCTTTGCTTTTTTTAAATCCTTTCTGACTACATCAGCAAAAATACCTGTGAGTTTTTAATTTATTTCGGAACTGAGAAATTTATTTGAAGTGTTCTTCTGCAATTGGTAACATCAGTTTAGTATTGTTTTTGTCCCCTTTTTTATGCAAGCACAGATTCATTAGTTTTTCAAAAGAGTTTCTGGTAACAATTAGCAATTAAAATAAAGACTAAAACATTCAGTACATATTTTTTGCAGTGCTTCCACCTCAATAGTCACAAGTAAGCGCAAAAACATTCTCAAAATTTGCATATAATGTAAATGTATGTTTAAACAATTTGACTGTATTTTTATATCTTATTTAACTAATTTCATTTCTGCTGTGGCATGAACCAATATGATATTTTTACTTATGATAACTTGAAATAAAAAAACCAACTATTTTCTTGATATGTAGGCCTTTTTTTTTAATCAAGAGGAAAGCAACAAATATTGTTGTGCTAATATTATTAATACAAAACACTTCTAATAATTTCTAATTAATCTAACTTTTCCTTGTATCTCATTAGAAACTGTAGGCACAATCTGACAGAAAATTGTTTTGGCTTACAAATTATACGATTTTAAGTCCTTGATTTTAGTGACCAACTCATGCCTTTTCCCATTCTTGAAAATTGCTTGAAAATGTGACAATCTCAATACACCAACAGATATTATAGTTTGTGAAAAAAAAATGCACTATTTAGTCAGCTTCAGCTCTGCTTCAGATGGTCTGAAGAAGTTGGAACAGAAAAAGCTCTCATGTAAACGTGATAAAAACTTCAAATATGATAGGATTAAAACACAGATACAGTACATTTAAAAAAAAATAACAATAATAACGAAGGACCTAATTAAACGGGACACAATTAAAATTATTCACATTTTTCAAGTTAACTCAATTCTATAACATCTCAGAAACTTTTCCATCTGTGTTTTTCTCACATAATAACAACAACCTTTCCCTCAACCCTCTCTCTTTGACCTGCGTAGGACGTTTGTGATTGAACGCTTAGAGCGCCATGTACTAGGTTCGCTTATGTAAGGCTATGTTACCACTTCTCTGAGGTGTTGGTGGTGTGAGAGCTGATTCAGGATCCTGATAGGAGGTCAGACAGCTGAATGGCAGCAGGAAAAAGCACATGTCATGTTTGTTTGGAGGCTCCTTTGTCACAAACCTTCTAACCCCCACCGTTCCTGCCCTCCTCTTAGCCTTATTTAGCCCCCTGTCATGTCACCCAGAGGTCAGAGCAAGCTGAAGCTCACACATACACAAGTCACACAACAGCAGACAGACACACACATGCATACAGATTGTAATAGCATGGTAGACTGCATCATAGATGGAAGTGCCTTGAAGGACCTGCTTCTCATTCTCTAGACCTCATTAGTTGCTGATTTATCTCCCCCTCCTTTCTCCTAATGCTCTTGGTGGGTGGAGACGATGTGTGCGTGTGTCTGTGTGTGTATGAGGTAGGATGTGTGTGTGAGAGACAGAGAGCGGATTTGTTTTTTGGAGGTGGGTACTGTGTGGAACAAAAAGTAATAATATATGTATCCCCACAGATTATTGTGTCTATTTAATAAAAATAAAAAAAATGTTTTAAAGCTCGGCTCACTTAGTGTGTGATTTGATGCAGAAGTCACAGTAGCCCACTGTGATCAGGCTCAACCTGGGGGTCATACAAATTAATAAAAAGTCAGACACACACATACAGCTCTCAAAACAGTTTAAATATTCTGCAGTACTATGCTTCATAATCATGACAAGCACACAAAGTGCTCAGGTTTGCCATTATCCATTTAGCAAATTTTTGTCTTGTCTTGCAATAATCTCCTCAAACCCCCAGTGAGCTTATTATTGTTAGGAAAAAGTGCTTATGGCTGCGCAGAAAGGTGGGGATTAAGAAAAGACACACAATGTATTTTGCACAAGCAATTAATGGTAAAAGTAGACTTTCTAACAAAGTGAATTCCAGTTAACGTTATATTCCCCATACTGATCTTCTAAAAACTTTTATCTACTTATTCATAATAATCTGACAGTTTTCTGCCTCTTTAAGATGGTGAAAAGATTTTTATGTTTAAGAAGCAAATGTGGCCTGACTATACCTCTGCCCTATATAATTTATTGTCCCCAGGGAAGTCATCTCTCAGAAGAACATTCTTGCTTTCACCTGATTCCTTCTGCATTGTCTTCCCAAGAGGCTCTTCAGAGGAAAACAGAAAAGAGAAGGAAGGGGGTTTCATCAAGCAACATATGAGCCACAATAAAGGAGTCAGATTTTCATGTTGTCTAACCCTTATGTATCAGTAACAATGGCAGATTTATCTTTATGCCCCTCAAGATTAAGGACAGTGTTACACTAACGCTTAACATTATCCTTAAACATGTTGCTGAGGTTTAGTCACTAACCACTTCACTTTATGTTTTAGTGGGCTAGCATGACCTAATTGATTCTGTGAAATACAGGGAGTGGCTTTTTAGATTTTTTTTTTTTGGGGTGGGGGAGGAGGAGAGGGGGCAGAGGAGGTAGGTGCACACTTGGACGCAAAGAAGCTTGCTTGCAAATTTACTTACAAATCTCATTATGTTTTCAATAAAGATGTTTTAATTGCATAAGAACCTTTAGTATCATCTATAATTTTGTTAATAGGCATTAAAAAATTGTGTTGTAGCTTGGTGCATGGTGCATTATGTTTTTTTCATCGATTCAGCCTCTTTTTAAACCATGTTTGTCTTGAAACAGTCATTGCCTCCACATCAGATCAATCTCTCTGGACTCCTTTGATCGGCTCCATCACTAGGTTGGGATGGGGGGTTTTTGGTTTCATCCTGCAGGCCGTTGTTGATGGTGTGAGGGAGGTGTTTGAGTTTGGGGCCTCTGGGGCTCTCCCAGGGTTGGGGTCACTGGAGGTGGTTCTGTGGACACAGGCCCCCACCTGGGAGGGGCTTTGGCATTTTGGGGAGGTGACTTTCAGGTGGCTACATGCAAAGCTTTTAGGGGGTCTGTTCTGCTTCTGGGGGGGTCTTGAATTTCTGGGGGCATATCACCATTAGGCTGGGGCCCAGCAGAGGCTAAAGGGCTGGGGTCCTGTCGAATATGTTGCCAGGGCTTTGAGACGGTTAATGTGTGATGGCTGTGCCCTGGCCCCATTGGGCTTCCATACATTGTTGGGGCCTATTGAAGTGGCCTTTCTCATCTCATTGCAGGTTCACTCTTTCAGAGACAGCATTCTACAGACAGGGGAGAGGGGGTCTGTAGAATGATCAACATTTGAGAGGGCGATCTTTCAATCAGCCTCACTTCTAGAACCACTTTCAAATGTTAAGTTGTATGTAGACATTGAAAGTTCTGGGTGGATGAAGGGGACCATCTCCTGGATCTGGGGGCTGGTTGCCCTATGGGATATCAGTAACTGGACGTGGGGAGTATAGAGCGTGTATGAGGAGTGTGAGGGAGTGTATTGCATCCATTCTTGTGTGTCTTTATGCTGTGTGTGAGAGAGTGTTTTTGTGTGCAGGCTTGAGGGTGGGATTGCCTGTTTGTCAGTGTATCTGTCACGTCAGGTCTTAGACTTCCCTACACCTCAGGAACCGGCCAAATTTGGACCTTATTTCCCCCCTGTCACACTCGCTGTTGGTTGGCTGGTGCCTCCACCCGCTGGTGCAGTGGTGGTTCTTAGTGTCTAGGGCTGGGTGTATGTGCAGATAAATAATAATGATTGTGTTGTACTTGTCTGAGAGCCTTTTTATTTACTTTAACTGATTCTCTCAGTTGAAGAGAAGCAGTTCTCTTCAACTGAACTGATTCTTCATTCTGTCATTTGAGTCTGACCTAAATGTTTGAATCATATGTATATATGTGAATATATACATATGATATGTATATCATATGTATATATGTGTGGTTTGTATTTCTATTATTATTATTAAGAGCATAGCAAATTAATGAATAGTTCTTATGAAAAATTCAGAGTAAAAACAATAATAGTTGTTTCAAAGACGTAAGAATACTTTTTGCACTGTGTTAATATCTTTCTTCCTTTTTCCTGCAGATGTGAAGAACTTGGAGAACTTCCACCTGGTGGAAAGCGTTCAGGAGCAGGTCAACGCAGCACTGCTGGACTATGTGATGTGCAACTATCCTCAGCAGACTGACAAGTTTGGCCAACTGCTCCTTCGACTGCCGGAGATCCGAGCCATCAGCCTGCAAGCCGAGGAGTATCTTTATTACAAACACCTGAACGGCGACGTGCCCTGCAACAACCTACTCATTGAAATGCTGCACGCAAAAAGAGCTTAACAACCGGACAGTCCTGATTCATTTGGCAACTGCAAGGACGTTTGTAAAAACTCATCGACTCATGTTCTTTTTTTTTTTTCCAAACCCAAACCTCCAGCTTGTCTGCGAAGATAATAAATTCGGGAAGCTTAAAGTATCAGAAACTCTTATTTATACTGAGCTCATTATGAACTTGGAACACTTGGAGACTCACAGTGTGCGTAAACAAACAGCATTTAGATTGCTTTATTGTAAAAATTCAAATAAAGATAAAAAAAGACTGCAAGAAGACTGTTCTCTTCAATTGAACTGCAGAAAAAAAAAGAATTTTGAAGGGCAACAAAGAAAAAGAACACTTGAAACAAAGTCCATGTTTGACACTATATGATGATTTCTGCTCTAGCAGGACCATAAGACTTTAGGGTTACAAGTTAAAGCCTTCTGAAAATAATAAAAGGTGGATTTGTGCTGAGAAAAGGAAGCCGAATAACACTGCCCTTCTTTCAAACAGCTCTGCAGCAACAGCTCAACGTTCCTCCTGCGTGTTCTCCCACTGAAATTGGGCTTCAGCTGTCGTCGGTACTGTAAAGTCAAACTGACACGCAGCCAGCCAAGCAAGTGACTCTATTTTCTGATCTCCCATATGACACCTGCAACAGCAGCTTGACCCAACAAACAAGGTAAAATAAATGGTTGAAAAATAGGATCGGTCATTGATGAACAAAAAAACTAAAGGGTGAAATGTTTCTGTCTTTTTCCTGACATTTGCTATTCATGGTCGCCTTGTTGACCCCTCATCTTGACCCCTCATCATTCTAAGAATAATCTTTTGCTATTTACCTCAAAAAGAACAGTGTTAGATAAGCCCTCTTAATAAAGTCACCATAAAGAATTGCGTGCATACCCCCATTTCTTTCTGCAGTTAACACTTTCTTTTTAATATTTTACCACACTTGGAACAAAACATGTCATGATTCCACAGATGGAGACGGAACAATCCTGCCTTCCTCCAAAAAGACCAAAGTCCACCGTAGAAGAGGGAAGGAAATGCCTAACACCTTAATAATCAGTGTTACAATGCGGAAAAGAAGAAAAAAATTGTGATGTCACAGTTATGTGAGTCTTGCCTTATTTCATTACCATGCTAGCTAACCGTGCAGATGTGAATGAAAATATGTACAAATATATAAATATATATATAAAGTATTAATGTTGTAAAAAAAAAATAAATAAAAAAGACTAATTCAACAGGTGTTTACATTCATGTTGTCATATGGGAGAGAACTGTGATGAAGCTTAATTTGCAAAGTAATGATTTCCAAATGAAAAATGAAATAATCAAAATGAAGAAAAGGGTTTCTCTGGTGTGTTTTCTTTGGTTTGTGTACAGTGTTTACTCTTTTTTTATTTCTTTATAGCAGTACTTAAATTATGTCGTGAGACACTAAAATAAAAGAGGAATCACACAATTTAAATTTTTTATCAGCAATGCTGTCTAAAGATTGTGCTTCCCTCTCAGCATTTTATTTGTAAATCCCGTTTTTGCTTCTCTTTTTGTTTGTTTCCCGTTCTTTAAATTTTTTGATGTACAGTATGTCACTGGTTACTCTTACTATTGAAGATAATTTATTGCGTCGCTGGGTCTCCATCTTTGTGTTACATGACGTGAGGTGTCCACGCCAAAATAAATTTGTTTATTGTAGCATGCTCTGTTTTGTTTCCATGAGTGGTTTTCAAATACAGAAAAACCCTTTAATTTTTCTTATCTTTTTAAGTGTCTATGCAGGTGTGCACATTGAAGAATATTTTAGGGGTGTAATATATTTGTGTCACATCAGTTTTACTCACTAAAAATGAACCTGAATCTTTGTTCTGTCTGGTTTGCTGTTATACCAAAGGCTTCTCATTTACCCTTTTATATACTTTAATGACTGTGCACACAATTGACACACACCAGTGGAAATAAGTACTGAACACAGTGTACTTTGGAGACCACTGATATAGAATTCAGATGTCAGTAACAGAACAAATATTCCACACTGTAAATAAACTAAGCCATTTAGTTCCAACGTTAATTTACCAGATCTAAGTTAAACTGAAAATAAAATAAGCTTTTAACCATCTTACTAAAAATATTTTAGTACGCAGCAGAAACATCTCTTGGCAGTTACAACTTCAGACGTCCTCTTTATAGAGAAACTAGTCACGTTACTCAGGTGTGATTTTGACCTATTCTACAGAATCTGTCTTCAAGAAGGCAAATTTAGGGCACACTATTAGTTGAGCCTTCCTGCTAATTGGATTTTCTCTGACTTTGTACAGAATTTCCATGGTGGTGTCTTTGGGATGACTTTCTTGATGGAAAACCTGCTCTCACTTAATATTTAGTGTCTTAACAAGAATGTGCCACTGCTTTGTCCATTCAGGCTTCCTTCATTGCATGAAGTCTGCCATTTACGAATGCTGAGAGATGGCAATGCACCACAATGTTTAGTTCAAACTTCACAGCTGGCATTTTGGGGTTATTGTGAACAACCGTGTTGCCTCCAAGCATAGTGTGTGGAATAACATGCAAAAGGTTGTATTTTGATCTCATCTGATTTTGATATATTTATCTTGTACATTGGCTTCATTCACGTAAACAGGTTTCCACATACATTTTCTTTATCTGCGGAGTCTTGCACAGTGAGTGGGCATGGAGGCCATTGGAGCAGAGTTCATTACTTTTTATGTTAATGGAGAATCTGATCTGCTAACTCCAGGTCTTTTTGAAGCGCCCTGCATAATTATTGGATAATTCTGCTGAGAAAGTTTTCCCACTCCTCTGTCAGAAAGGGCCACTTGGCAGCATCAATGATGTTCTTTCATTTCTGTATTTCGGCTCCAAAAATGTATTAATTAAAAGCCTATTTCACAGACAAGGTCAAAAATACTATAGACAACATAATTTATGCATCATAAATCACAGGATATAAAAAATAAAATATACAAATAAAGAACAAGTTAAAAAGGCATTAAAGAAAAATACAAGAACATGAAAAAGATCATAGAAAAATACAAAAGATGGTATAAAATCTTATGTAAATGTCAAACTAAATTTAACAGATTTTTTTAGTCTTCACTGAAATTCATTTTAGAAGCTTAGAAAAATATCGTAAGCTCATATATCAATGTGATTCAATACAATAAGGTTGCAAATGTACTTTAACTCATTATTTTAACTGAGTCATTAATTTGCTCTGGTCTGGAGCATGATAGCTTCCTAAATACTGACACATTTCAAAAATCATTTTGGCTTTCTGTCTTCAGATGCTTTTTGCATGTATTCAGTGCATATTCCCAGTTTCCTTCCAAATTATCACTTATCAATAAATAATACATTTATTATGGTTTAACTGGATTGTTTTCCATTGCATTAAAAACCCTTCACAAATCTTATGTCAAAACCACTCCTTTTATCATGTAGATATAATTGTTTTTGATCTAAATATGCCCTCGCCTGATTCCAAAAACTGCATGGATTTAATCTTATTAAAATGTTATTAATGAATTCATTCTTTGAACAAAACCTTTCTAGTGACATGTCTAATTCTTCTGCCATCTCTGTTGTTGAAATTCTGAAATTTCTCATCAGAACTCAATGTTGAACTTGATTGATCTCTGAGGCAGATGAGCGTTTTGTTTTTGTGGTATAATTATAAAACTGTATTCTCATTCCCTGTGATGTATTAATTTAAGCTTAAATGTTGTTTGTTCAGTACTGATAACGATAAACTGTTTAACATTTACACCAACAAAACATTCACAACATGCAGGAATAAGACATCAAATAATTTTTTTATTAGGAAAAAAAAACATATATATATATAAGTGTGTCGGGGTGTGTGTGTGTGTGTATATAGTTGCATCACATTTACACAGAGTACCTCTGTTCAACTTTTATTTCAGGTTCTGTCACATTCTGGGTCTTAGCTGATTGTTAAAATTAGTTACAAATCACTTCAAAAAAATTATTACAAAACAAATTTAAACCAAGAATGTGAAAGTTAAATACTGTATATAGTAACTGTACAGCAAGAAAACTAAAGGATCTTATAGAAAAAATATAATGAGTTATATTGGCTTTATAGCAATACGACAACAGATTAAACATAAACTTAAGGTATTATGTATATATCATCCAGTATATCATTAAAATGTGTTAGTCAGTCAGTACCTCCTCATTTCTCACTCAAATGAGTTCTCCTTTTTTACAGAATCACTGATTAGAGAGAACAGAATAAAAAGAGGTGTGATAGAAAAAAGGAAACATCTATCAGAAAATAAGTCACAATTTTAAACAACACATCATTAAGCCAGTTCGGTCACTCTATACAGAGTTTATCTAAGGTGGAGGAATGCGAGGGAAACAGGAAGCTGCAAACTCAACGTCCATGGGAACATGAAGGCTGCATCCAGCTGGCAAGGCATCCACTTCTACAGAAGGAGGCTCCTGGGCGTAGGAAGAGAACAGGTAACTATTCAGTACAAACATTCAATATGCCAATATTTAAACTTAATGGTTGAAAATCATTTTAAAAAAGCACCTGGGAAAGCAACAAGAAAAGAAAAACAAATTTAGATTCTACACTTCAACTCTGATTAAGACAAGACCGAGAAAGTTATAGAGATAAAAAAGTGTGTGTGTATGTATATATATATACTTTTTTTTTACTAAATCATTGTGTACATATCCTCAATACTCTTTCTCCTATGTACAACTGAAGGCACATCAAGTATTACCAATGGTACTTGTACCACAATTTGAGGAAAATTGGTGCGGATCATCTCTTTCTTACAACTTTTAAATTAAAAAAGTTAAAACAAGAGATAAGGTAGATAAATAGCATGAAGCCAATTTTAAAATCCATGTGTTTTAGTGGGATGGTAAAAAAAGTAGACAAAACTTCAATTCAAAATACATTTTTTTGTTCACATACATGCTCTATCTAATCTGGAAAATAATATGTAGAGACATGTGCTAAAACGCTCGCAGTTTAATTGCTATGAGAGCAGATTTACAAAGTATCAACTCCTGGACTGAATACAATTAGATACCACAATTTTAACTTTTTTCAAATAAAGAAATTTGAAAATTATGTTTCCCTTTCCTTCTACTTCATAATTATGTTGTATTTTGTGTTGGACTTTACAGTCAAAAAAACAATGTTTGTTTGATGGCAAATTTGAGTAGACGTTCAATGGGTGTCTATACTTTTGCAAGTCACTGCTATGACATTAAGCTTTTTTATTGAAAGGCATATTACATACTATTAATTTGTTACAACAAGGCCTTACTTTGTCTCATATTCCCAGTGAAATACAAACATTCCCTCTAAATTTAAGAAAAAGGCAATGTTTCACAAGGCTGTACTTTTCTACATTTCCAGAAAATTACAGACAACGGCCATCCATTTTCATCTTATTAACTGATTTGTTTAAAATGAAAAACACTAACATTTAAATGATATGAGGACACATTTAATTGCTAAGCAAGTAATAGAAAGCATTAGCAGTGCTGACACGCAGCAATAAGGATGCCTGTCACAGACAGGCAAACGGCCAGCTCGATTCTCGACGCACACTGTTGCAACCCACACTTGAAGCTTGGCTTGCAGTGCCTGCCCTCCTGTCTGTAAATGTGTTAAAACCTGCTTTCACTCGCTCTGAATTTGTATAAATAATGTATATACATTTATACACAGACTCTAACAAGTGCAGCCTCAGGTGAAAATACTCAGAAATGCATGCTCTGTGCATCCCTGAAGGTGGACATAAGCTCCAAACCAAGTAACTCAAAAGATAACCATGCAGAGAGTGAAAAAACACACACACATGGATAACTTGCCAAAAGCAACACAAGCACAGAGACACCGTTTTTTTTTTTTTTTGTTGTTGTTGTTTTTTTTTTAACTCTCTAACACACAGTGCTGTCAGTTTCTAAACAAGTTTTCCTCTCCATCACACAAACAGCCCCAAGTTCCGTCTGCCAGTGTTATATGAAGCTTTTAAACTCTGGAACCACATCACTCGTGTTTACCGAGATGTGCTTGTATGTTTCCCTACATTGTCAAGCACAGTCAAACCGAAAGAGACCGCAGGGGTGAAAAAAATGCTAAAGCTTTTAGAAGTGTTCCAAGACCGTGGAAGAATGTGTAATAGTGTGCTGGAACACGGATATTTGCATCGCAGCACAGTTTGAGGGGGGCCCTGAGGCTTTACTGGCCGTATAGTGGCAAAAATGTGTCACCGATCAGTTTTTCTATGATCATGATTTGCTCTACACAATTTGCCACGTTCCCACTATTCACCAACCTCTACATTTAAATTAGCAGCTGTTTCCACAGTCTGCAGACATGTGTTAACATAAAACATTATTTGAAAAATATCAGGTATCGTCAGCTTTCTGAAGTCTGTTCTCATAGTTCCATAGTAAAACAAAAGAATATGCAACATTAAGCAACTGTGGTGACTCTTTATGTTTTAAAAGTCAGTTACTACCTTAAACTTAAAAGCGGTACAGTCACGGAGGTCATCGCATCATTGATCATTTTAAAGTCTTATCAACAAACAAATATATTTATTACATTTCCTCACATCATGGAACATTTATTGATGCATGATTTGTTTTGTGTTCATCCGACTCAAATGTAAAACACACATGTAGAACATGAAAACAAAAATGAAACAGCTCAACCCTTCAGAGACGCAATTAGCCAACGTTCTAATCACTTACACCAAACAGCAACTGGGGGACACAATGTTTGGCGGCCTGATGGACAAACTTTAAAAATGTAAAGATCAAATTAATAAGCAAGCATTGTTAATGGGCAAACTCACTATTATTATGCAAAAGCATCACTATGGCATGCAAAACAAATAGTCTAAGGTTTGGAGATGGAATAGTTTGAAGGCCGCTGCCGTTTCATTTCAAAGCATGCATTATACATCATTGTGCATAAAGAGGAAGCCTACAGCATTACGCTGTCCCCCTACTCCACCTCCCCACCACAATGATTATCCTTTATTATTCATTAAAAAAAAGATTGAGCGAGAAAAAAAAAATACAACTTTTAAGCACCTGAACCTAGCTGCCAGCATTCCATTAATTGCCTGCACAAAGGGGAGAGCCTTTGGAGATTTTTCAATTTCAAAAAATGAGGAGCATGCATTCAGTCGTGCTCATGTTATACTGGCACTTAAATCCTACAGAGCTCACATAAAAAAGGACTCAAGGTTGCATCCGATTGAAAGCCTCCAACTACAGCCACTTTAGAAATCCATTTAGCAAGCGGGAGGTTAGAACATCTAATTCAAACACAGCCGCTCTGTTAAAATGGTTGCACCAATGTCTTTTAAAGAAAAGCACACACTTTCTCCTGTGTTTGCTTGGCTTCATTGTAGGAAATATGAACCTGGCTCATAGAAAGACAGCAAGACACAAAGAATTAATCTTGCCAGACCTCAGCCAAGTGGCGAAGGTGAATGCTGGTGAATGACTGCTTCTGGAAACTTGACCTTTCCTTCAATGAAATCAAAAGGAGAGCTCCATGGGAGCAACAAAAGAAGAAATGTTGTGACTGTAATGAAATGACAACCTGATAATGACAACACTATTCATCAACTGCAGCATCTGGGATAAAACACGTAATTATATTTTTGGTGTGACCTCTGAGAATGTCTATGAAAAGACGATAAAAAGTTTCATGGAACAAAACTACAATAAGGTAAGAAAACAGTTAGTGGCCACTTAACCTAAAATTTATTCTCCTAAAATGCATAATTAATCAACACTTGAGATGCTACTAATGTTTGCGATTTAATTGCTTATTTGAAAGACTATAGCCACTTGTTCTTACAGTTAACAGATCAGTAGAAGCAGAATAATCTGATTAATAAATACAAGTGGGTGAGCAGTTGTGAACTTATAGCTCATTTAATGCACATAGTTTTTTAGATATTATGATGTCCATTTAGGTTTTACTGCCTCTTCTTACATGAACTAGCTGATGGGAATATATGATTGTTACAATCTCTCCTTAGCCTTGCACCTTGTAATAATCATATTCTAATAAGTGATTCTAAAGTAAAAAAAATAATAATAAAAAAGCAAGAAACTAAGCAAAACTTAGACAGCAAAAATTTGCTGAGAAGTGATGATGTTGAATATCATCACCTTCCTAAAATAATGGCCTAAGCAATTTTTAGCCTTTTTTTCTTTTCGCCTAATACATCTTTTGGCAAAAAAAAAAAAAAAAAAAAAAGAGGTGGAAATTTTTATTTATTTAAAAAAAAAAATTGCACAATCAGTTTTGGCAAAAAATGACTTTGGCCATTCATTATTTTAGGAAAATGATACTAAACACTGAACTTGGGCAATAATGCATAAACCAGTGGTAATCTAAGACAAGATTTTTTTT
>CAEFZY010055469.1:0-61309 GCA_903066815.1 Brachyrhaphis roseni | reverse complement strand
ATATATATATATATATATATATATATATATATATATATATATAAAACTTTTCCCTTACATTAATTATTATTTTTTTTTAAAAAAGAAAATGTTTCCTTGACTTCTTTCATGACGAAAATTTATCAACAATGGATCCATACTGTTATGCAGCAGGGTGTTTCTCTCTTGCTCTAATAGGCTGAGGAGATTTCTCCAAACCTTGCTTGCCTCTCAGTCGGGGAAAAAAAAAACAGTGTTGAAGGAAATACACTAATGGTAAAGGGATTTAGAAGGGAAAGAGGACAGCAAAAGCAGGAGAAACTGTTGTGTCAATTTATTTTTTCCAGACAGAACTGTCAGCCTGCAGTAAAAGGCTTTAGCCTGGTAGTTGTTTTTTCGGTTTAGTTGTTTGCAGACATAATTTGTTTTATGACCAAAATCTTGTTTGGATGCTGTGGAACTAGTAAATAAAGAAAATGTTTTAATCAATGCCAACGATATGACCCACATGTCTATTCCAGTGACAGTTTCAGGTTTGCTTAATACTGAAGTGATCAAATATTTCAGTGCAGGTAACTCTTTTGTCCACATTAAACTACATGTTTAATGTTGTTAAACATGTAGTTTAACAACATTAAACTACATGTTAATGTAGTTTATGAGGTTGTTGTTCCTCCTTAAAACACTTCGACTGACAGGAAACAGCAATTGAGTTATTTTGTTTCCTGCAAGTACATTTTCTAGGTTGTTTTGTATTTTACATTTTCCTAGACATTCTCAATTGAATAGAAATTCAGCACAGAGATGGAAAAACACAACAGGACCTTGAAAGTGCTTTATGATTCTTTGTGCTTCAATAGAAAGGCAGCGAGAAATCAGCTGGCGACAGAAAATACTCAAGAGTTAGACATTTTAAGTAACAGGGAAGTGTTAAAGAAAAATGAGGCAGGAGAAGCACAGAGATGTAAAGTAGTTTCAAGAAAACTAGTTTTTATAACATGTCAAGATCTATATGAAGTTTATCCAGGCAGTGAGAAAAAAAAAAAAAGACTTTCAGTAGGTAACAGGAAGGATGAATGGACTTGTATAATGTGCCTTTCGATGATAGATTTGTTATTGTTGTATATGCATATTGTCTTTTATTTTCTCTCTTTCTGCAGGTGTAGTAGCAGACTTCAAGGGTGTTGACTTGTTTTCTACTCTTATGTCTTTCTTTCCCTTTAAACATTTTCCCCTACCCGTCTCCCTTTATTTTCCATCTCTGTAGACATAACATTTGACATAAGCAAAGCATTTTCTAAAAAAGTTTCATATATATGTATGAAGTGGAGCATCGTGGCGAAAGCTGTGATGCTCCAATTGTGAAAGTAAATCTGTTGAGCTTCACTTTGACATTCAGGTAACAGTTGTGAGTCTTACCTGCCAGACAGTATAGTACAAAATCTGCTCTGTTTTATCAGAGTTTTAAACCGTTGTGTTACAGTTTCTTTAATGCTAGCCATGCTAACAGTACCAATCATTTACATGAAATGCTAACATCAGTTTAAAATGTCAGCTATGAATGATAATGTTCTGATTTCAAAATATTACTAGAATTGCTGTTTTAGAGCAACTCCTCTCACACAGTGAGACATGACCTTAATATTATGCAGCTAGTCATGGAAATCAGACTTAAAACACTTTTTGAATGTTTTTCTTATTTCTGTTTGTATCACATGTACAGCTGAAAAATGTTAATGTGAAAATATTTTGAGCATACTAATGATTTTTTCCAAAATGTAAGAAAAAAAAAAACTTCCATTTGTCTGAACATTTTCCTTGACATATTATGCAATATTATAACGCAACAAAATAGGTTTTACACAATATTATATTACATCAGACCAACAAAAAGCTAGTTTTAATACTAAAAAGTATGTTAATCTGACAAATGAGCCTCATCAGAACTCGTTTTCAAGTTCACTGAATTCTCCTTGCAGTTGTATTTGTGTTTTGTCTTGCATGCTTAATGCTCAGGTGTGGGGTTCTTGCTTACCGTTGACCTCTTGAGCTCCTGCATCTGTGAAAAGCATGCTCATCACCTCTTCAAAGTTGCACCCGGGCTCGGACACGTGGCTGTCCTCGCCTACGTGGTGCAACATTCTCTTGAGGACGTCGTCCAGGGAGGCGGCCGTCTCATCCAACAATATGCTAGCCCTGGCCAGGAAGCCATCCAAGTCCCGGTGTGCTCGAACCTCCTCCTCGAAGTTCATGAGCTTCACATACTGCGGATAAAATTGAATCGTTTAAATACCGTCTTAAAACCACAGTCAACAATTACAAAGTAAAACTCAACAGCAAAAAACAAAACAAAAAAAACTGACCCTGAAAAATAAGCCAATCCTTTTGCAAAATTTGGAGTCGTCAGAGCATCATAAATAAGATGTGAACATATTCTAGGAGTAGAAATACTATTGAGCACATATTATAAATGACAAACTCTCTGTTAATGTAACTTCAGTATTCGACTCTCCAATTTTCAAAAATGAAACATATATTTTCAATAAACTGACTCTTAGATGACCCCTCTTTTCTGGATATTTGTCCTAACCCTTCTGCTGATGCAGTCTACAGAAAAATCTAAGGGCAAATTCAAAATTACGTGAAAAATTTCAGCAACGCAAGAAACAGAGGCAAGGAAGTGGTAAATTCATAGATTCTTCCTCTAAAACACGAGATGTTCTTGATTAAGTCAATTTACTCCACTTTTTGTTAAGAAAATTAAAGTTTAAACAGATGGATTTTTACCTCTTCATGGTTTACCATAAAGTCGCTCCCTCATTTATCTACATCAGAAAATTGTTTACTTAAACTAAATCATAGTTCAACTCCAGTTAATGCAGTTCAATGGCAATTTTAAGTCGTTATTTTAACAGAATTAAATTTTTTAGTCAAAATGTTAAACCTCCACACAAATGAAAACTAAATAAAAACTGTAAATGTCTGAGTTTATAGTAACAATCCACATCCTCCCACAAACCGGCTGAACATTGATAAGAACCACTTCATTCTTCTGAGATGGATTCGGATTGTAGGAGTGCAGAATAACATGCAGATGGGTGAATGAACAGAAGGACGAGAGCAGCTCGATTAAAAGCCCAGACACTCTGCAGACCCCAGCTCCATTGATTGTGGGGTAGACAGAAAATCTGAAGATAAGTGGAGCTCCTGCTGTTCTTTTTAAAATAAGACAAGCATGAAAAAGGAAAGTCTATAGTTTGTCAAGTTATTTCCGTAAAGAACTTTAAGAACAGAAATATATTTTGTTTTTTTACGGTAGCTGGGGCTTTGGTTATTTTTCAGGTCACTGAAGTGATTTAAGACTTTAGGAATGAATTCACCTGAGTTTACTTTTAGATCCTGTTTGTTTATGTCTGTTCATCAGTAGAATTATGTTAAATACTAGCCTTAAAGTAGCAGTATAAATAATTTTTTTAAAACATATTTGTTGAAACTGTTATGTCGTGACAGTATGGTATGAGATAGATTAGTAAAAAAATAAATCGAGTTCCACTACCTTCTCCCAGTACTGTCTAGAAACAACCAATCAGAGCCAGGAGGCGGGTCTTAGCGCTGCCAATCAGCGCTGCCCATTTGCTCCCCATCAGCAGAGTTTGTTGTGAATGATAAGACTAGTTGGCATGGTCAGCGATGAAACAGTTTTCTTGAAAACAATTCAGCAAATAAACAGTTTTCTTGTAATGTTGAGATGTTAAGTTGTTTTTCCACCAATAGCTCATTTAGCAGCACGTTCATGAGATTGACTGACAGAGTTAAGACTCTCCTCCTACTCTGATTGGATGTTTTTGGTTGGGAGCTGTGCAGATTGCAATAGCACCACTTATCTGTCTCCTACCGTCTCAACAGGGTGACAGTTGTAACAAATATGTAAAAAAAATAAAAAATTTTTTTTTTAAATATATCTTTAATTTTTAAGGCTGCTTACTGCAGCTTTAAGCAAGATAGGAGCCATATTTTTGTACAAATCTACAATCCTTCCAGAAGATTTAAAGGGACAGTCCTATGTATTTTCCAGGCACAACTTAGTAACTATTTTACCTTCAATTGTTAAAATGCCATACATTCAAATATGACTTAAAATTAGAAATTTTAATGAAGGATTATAATAACATGACACACAGCTAAACAAAAATGTTGATTTAACATAGCACTGCCAGTTTAAGTAGTTCAATTTAATTTAATTAAAATTTTTGGTCCAACTGAACAAAGTCACATATTTCAAATCTGTTTGAATTCAAATTAGCCTTTGGACGCAAACATCCACGTACATAAACATGCAATTACCAAGTTTATTCTGACCATTTTAAATAGGCCAAAGCGTATCACAGTTCTAGAGGTAATGTGTGGTTGTTGCCATGTGAGGCTGATTAAAGGAGGGAAAACAGAAGGAGAGAGCAAACACACAGAACTGTGGCACAGAATGGAGGGATTAGTAAAAAGGACCAGGCAAGCTGTTGGCGCTGCAAACTGAAATCACTGACAGCCTGGTAATGGAGAAGTATCATAACATGCTTGTTCGCCATTTTAAGCTGTGTTTTGTCTGAAGTGTGACATAATCAAACATAGGTTTGCTACACTGCAAAGAAGTCTGCGACGTACTTGGGCGTGGCAACAAAACTAATCTGAATTTCGTCCGTCTCGGGGGAAGAAAAGCAATACATATTTTCATTTGTAGAATCAAATGTGCATCTCGTGGCATGGATAGAAAGCTGAAAACAGTTCCACAGTTTTGGCACATCACAGTGCAAGCCCACTGGAATAATTTGTTTTAGCAACCTTGAGGGATGAGAGAGGAGTAAAACACGAGAAGCAGCAAGTCACGGAAGAGATCGAGAGAATAAATTTTCCTCATCTTCCCAAAAAGTGAGGCAGCATACAGTTGTGGTAAAGGTCACGCCATGCCAGTGATAGAAAAGTGGTTTAAATTCAGCAGAAATGATGAGGAACCCATGTTTCAGCGCCCAGAGTAAATTCTTGGATAGACCGTGCATATATATTTAGCAATCCACTCACATATTCATCGAGCAATTATTTGAATTTTAAACAGCAATGTCTCAGAATGTTATAGTGTGTTAGAGTGCAGCGAGGCAGCTTCTTGTTCCCACTGGACATTGAAAGTGATAATGCATAAACACACTCACTGTAGGATTCCCAAATGATTCCAATTTTTTTTTTTCAGCACTGACCTTCACTGTGCCAGTTTTGGTGAGTTCCTCTCTACGGGCTTGATAGTTTAAAAAAAGTGCTAACGTACAATAAAAAATACAAATATTTAGAAAAGGGACATTTTGTTTTGCAGAGACTTAAAAAATTATTCATGGCCTTGACCTTTTTCACTTTTTGTCAGGATACCCAAGATGTATTTTACTTTGATTTTATGTGACAAATACAACAGGAAGGAGGGATTAAAATGGCTTTTTGATTTCAACAAATTTTAAATAAACAGAAATCTGAACAGTATTGACCTATATTCAGATCCAACCATTTGGTGTCTACAAATATTGAATTGTTCACTCATGTGACGGGTGCATTATTCAAAATTAATCAATTTCGATTAATTTAACGATTGTTTTAATGCAATCGATCACATTTTTCTCTTTTTTTTTTTTTTTTTAACATAGGTTACCAAATCAAAACAACAAAACTGCTTCTCTTGGCCCGATGGGGCCATACATTTTTGCTTTAAAAAAAATGATCTGATTGGATGATGGAAATGACCATTGTTGCGTTTATGTTGTGTCAAAAGGAGGTAGCCTATTAGTGAAGCTATTCAAGCCTAAAATAGCATCTCAAAGCTAAACATGTAGCATCAACACAGTCATCCAGAGCTAATGTCAGTGTTCAAAGCTGAATGGTAAAATAACACTTTGTACCATCCTGATGGTTGAAAATCTTCAATATTGGTAAACAATAAATATCTGTTGAGCTCATATTTCTATTTATTCAATAATTAAGCCATGAAAATGGTTTCTGAATTGAAAATGTTGCTCATTTTATCAATATATGTTTTTGATTAAATTGCATTTAATTGAGATTAATTATACATACCTCGCAATTTATTTGATTAAAGATTTTAATCAAGTTCCACCACTTCTACAATTGCAAAAAGGGACTTTGCTCGACTTTCTTTCAACAAGAGTTGTAACGGCTCTTGGCAGATTCTCCAATCTAAGTTCTGGATATTATTTGATCATAATATATGATTTTTATTCCACTAAAATAAAAAAAAACATTAAATCTGTGACTGTAATGAGACAAAATGTGGAAAACTTTCTGGGATGTGGATACTTCACAAGGCGCTAGATAGCAAGGATTTAAAATGCTTCAATGTTTTGAAGTTTCATTGTTGAGCATGTAAATGATTGCTCCTATTTTCTGTTCATCTCTGGTTTAAATAAAGTTGCTAAACATTTGCGGCTCAACTCCTCATATGAATATTGTCAAATATTTTTGATCCCCATATCAACGGCATAAATATGTTTGCTTACCCGTCTTGATGTGTTCAGTAACACACAGCCAGAGTCGTCGGCATCTAAAGACAAAATGAAAAAAAAAAAAAAACATTTAAAAAACAAAGTATTTATTTATAATTTTCTCCATTTCTAGACAATCAACAGGTGGTACTTGTTTACTATAAATTACCATAAAACCTTATTTAATCAGGGTAAAAATAATTGTTAAGCATTTAGCAGATTGGTTAATTTCTTGTTGACGTAGGTAACAAACTTATTTGGACTTTTATCTCCAAGGGTAAAAAAAAAAAACAACAAAAAAAATTGAATAGTAAGTAATAGTAACATTTTGAGTTCTGTCAGAAACAAAAAAATTACATGGGGTCCAGTTTTTTGTTTTACAATTCGAACTATATTTGACTTTTATATGAGGTGCTTTTAGTTTTATGTCACATAGCTGTGGCCATCCAACTCCAGGCTCTGTAGAAGAGTGGTAGCCAACTATTTATTACTGAAAATAAAAGCTTTGGCTCCCCAGACACAAGCCAAAGCTGCAAGACCAAGAAAACAAAAAAAAAATTAAGCAATAAAAACACTTTTCCTATTACAGAGGAGCAAAGCAAAGTTTGCAACTGCTTATGGCTCCTTTGCTTCCCTGGAGAGGTTAAGAAATATAAAATATGTGAATATCTGCCACTTGAAAGGTCTCTGCATGGCGGAATGTAGAATGAAAATGTAGAATGAAAAACTATGTTTTCAATTAAAGAAACACCTTCAAAGATCAATAGACTACTTCACTTCACTCAATTGTTTAAACTCTGAAAATATTAAATATTAATGCCATTTTTCTTGTGAGCTCCTTGTGAATTTTTGTGACTGTTATTTAGCAGTAACAATATAAAGCACATCCAACTCTGAGAGCTTTGTTTCTCCAACATCCACCCAAAGCTGCACCTCTGCTGCCTGTTGGGCCTAAAATGGAGAAAAATTGGGGCCATAAAGTTTATTAAATAGAAAAATGTTTGTAACTGAAGCATTATTTGAAACTGGAAAAAGATTTGAAACTAAATAAAAAGATCTGACTGAAAAATTATTTTTAAACTGGTAAAAAAAAAAAAAAAAAAAAAGAAGTTTGAAACTGGCCCCAATTTAGCTCCATACATGTCCCACCTTATCTTTACCAGGCTCTAGATTATAAAAATTTCCCCTCAAGAGGACGAAAGAACACAATGAAATCCACATTGCCATTATTTATTAAGCAACGGTGAAGCAGAAGTGGAAAAGCCATCTGTAAAAAATCAGGAGCAACCTATGATTCAGTAGCTTGTAGCAACATTTCCTTAAAGTAGTCATTATCTGCACAGCTTTAGTCTCTTATTTAATTGTGGAGGAATTCTGACCACCTTTATTTATACAACATGGCTTCAACCAATACCTGACCTAGTTTCAGCCAAAGTTTGCTCCCATTTGATAAGTGAAAACTTTTATATACAGAAGAGTTCCTAGATTCCTGTCTCATCTACCACCAAGTCTTTATTCTAAAAGTCTTGTGGTTGTTAGAATCACCACTAATAACGGTCTTTCACGTTTTCCACATGTGAACACTCTTTCTCCCAGTAGAATAAAGTGCTTCAGACTGTTTGGGAATGGATATTTTCCCCTTTACAGACACAGGGGCAGCAACATTTGTGTCCTTAAAGTCATTGCTTGTGTCTTTCCTGCTTGGCTTTGCGTTAACACGCTCCAGTTCACCCCAGAGCAACCAAGTTGCTGATCAGATAATTTAGCGCTTTAATTAGCAGCACCTGGCTTTCTTTTCTGTTTTGAATACTCTGAAAGCAGCAGGTTGGGTTAGACGAATAACAGCAGTGAACAATTTGCAATTTGCTGTGTGTTTTTGTACACCTAATTGTTGAGACATATATATATATATATATACATATATATATATATATATACATACACATAGGATATGGGGAAGAGAAGATGGGCTGTATGGTGGGTCCAGTTAGTAGCATTGTTGCATTGTAGTCCTGAGTTTGAATCTGAGCCAGGGCCAATCAGCATGGAGTTCTCCCAATGCGTACCCAGGTTCTCCCAGGGGACTCTGGCTTCCTCCTACAGGTCAAATCTTTGAATGTTGATCTCTCCATATTTTCCGGAAGTAACATAGTGGATCTACATTTTTTTTTGTGTGACTAAGGCTAAGTTCACACAACACACAAAAGCAACCACAATATGATTTTTTGTGCAACCAATATCTGACGTTTTCATGGCATCCTGAACGGCCCAATTCCGATTTTTTCATCCCAAAAAAAAAAAAAATCTGTGCCACTTCCATATGTGGAACAAAATCAGTTACATATCCAATAGTTCTCAAAGTGCCTGCAGTCTGAACGGTCATGTCTACATCACATGGGTCATAATTCTGCACCCGAAGAAGCCAGACGCAGTAAATCCCGATGTAAACAATGGCTGAAAATGACAAATATGAAATTATGAAAGATGTTGTGTCACTGAAGAGCATCAGTCACTCTTAGCTCTGACTATACATCCAGACGTCTCTACAAAAGTTGCTCCACAAAACGTTGTTGCTTTTAGTTGAATTTTCTTTTTATTAGCTTCCTTTTTCTTCTCAGAAGTTTGTGACAATACTGTTGGCTCTGAATAACTTTAAAATCGATCCATAGATGGTGGTTACTATTATTAGTAAAAGTGCAGTGTTGTGTGAAATATTGATCATCTTCTACGCAATCTGGCCGCTTTGGCATCTTAAGTCGTTCACAATCGTTCTGATTGCCGTTGTATTTAATTAGTCATTTCAGCAAAACAACTGGAATTGAGCATCTAGTTGTGCCATATGAACGTAGCCTTAGTATTGGTCTTTGATAGACTGGTAATCTGTCCAGGATGTTCCATCCCTGTAGAACGTAGATGGTGGACTAGATCCTTTTGTAAGCTTCCAGTCATTGAAAAAGTTAAAAGAAGTTATACTTCTAAAACTTTCATTTTATCCAATAACCAAGAAATTAAATGGATTTATATAGGACTTTTCTAGTCATACCTACATACTTAAAGAACACATGCACGCCCACACACACAATCATTCACCAATATGCAGAAAATACACAGAGGTAGGCAACCTGGATTTAAGTGCCTTACCATGTGGCACATCGCTAGGAATTGACCACACAATCCCCTGGTTAAAGGACACATACTCTACCTGCTGAGCCATAGTCATACCTAAAATCCAGAGATTTATGTCAGAGAAAACAATGAAGAAGACTTAAAAGATGGCCTGAGTCACATGGTACCTAAAACTTCTCCAAATAAGCTGAGTTTTTCTAAGCCGTTTTTTCTTTTGGCTCAAGTTAACATTTTATGCAAATCTAGTCATAAAAAACCCCTTCTGCATTTGCATTAAAGAGCATTTCTATGAAAATCAACGTTTAGTCATTCCAGTAATAAATTAAAAAGTACAAGAACCAACGAGTGAGCCAGCAAAGGAAAAGAAGAGTGAAAGAAAAAGAGAGAGAGAGAGAAAGAGAGACCCCTTTTTCTAATAGGGATGAAAATGTCAAGAGGCACGTTTCTAAACGCTCTCACTGAACAGAGATTGGACTTTCTCCACTGATAAGGCTCTAATGCACATCTCTGTAGAGTCGAGGCAAGTCCAAAGATAAAGTACAAACGGCTTGATTTTTCCCAGTGTTAAAAAAAAAAGAAAAAAGAAACCTTTTATGTTGGAAAACAATACAGAGATAAAGCGAGGGAACGAGGTTTTCGGCATAATTCAAGTCTCCTTAACTAGGCCGCCGACTCTCATAAAACAATCTTTTGTCACCATTACATAACGCAGTTACCAACATTTGCTGAGGGGAGGAAGTTATCGGGTTACCATGGGGTTTTCTCCTCCATGCCATGTGATGTTCTGCAGGCTCGACGTGGAAATCAATCGGAGGGAAACTCCTCCCGAGTTACCCCCCCAAGTTACCCCATCCAGATTAAACAGGGAAATAAACCTCAGCGAAGCCCGAGGATATATTATCAATAACCCAGGTGACATGTGAACATGTTTGAGCTGAAGTTTAACAGAAAATGATAGCAGGCTTTGATAGTCACACCAAACACCTTGCCAAGATAAGACTGCAGGCAGTGGAGTGGGGGGAAAAAAGAAAAACCCCAACCGTTGCCTTTCAGTGATGAAACAGTGGTAGGGGCCACGTGCAGTGGATTTTGTTCATCTAAGCCTTACAATCAAAAAAAAAAAGGGCTGATCCTCTTCCAGTTGGGGAGGGGGGGAGTGAAGCTCTAATTGCCATCAGGCGGCAGCCGCGAGGAGATATTCATATATTCATATAAGATTACCTCATCCAAATGATCACCTTCGTCTAATGGTTTCTGTAGGACTCCACGTACTGAGTGGCTTAAAGTAATCCGGGAGAGGTTTTTTTGGAGGGGTGGGGTGTTCAGATATCAGAGAGGGAGAAGTGTTAACATGTGACACAGGTCGGTTTATTATTTGATCAAGGTGGCACTGAAACTGTTCGGTTGCGGGTGCTGTGTAATCTTAGTGTGGAGTGTCGTGTAATTATCTTCACACAGAGGCACAGGGAGGTGACTAAGAAGTGCTGATAGGATACTCCTTCTAACAGAGAAGTGTTTTGTAAGATGTGTTGGGCAGCTGGCTGGAACAGAAAGATTGGAATATTTCAGATATTATAGCCGGTTTGATTATACACTATACTATGTGTAAATAATTATGTTCTAATGTTTACACAATGAGGACTTTGGAAAGATAAAGGGGCAGTATCGTGTTTTCCAGGAACATTGTGCCAAATTATAGCGTAACCAACTAACTATGTTACCTTCAGTTATAAAAATGCTACATACTAAATATGACTTAAAAGAAATTTGGCTTTGTAATTTAGCGCCTTGAAATTGGGCCTCTGTCTTTTTAAGAAACTCCTGCTCTTTCTGAAACTCCGCCTTCAGGAAGTCATCAAAACATGGCTCCTCTATTAACTCTTTACCAACATTTTTATCAGTGTTGCACTGAGAAGTAGCTCCTATAATGAGTTCAGCCGATGCTAAGTTCCACCAGGTATTTGTTAATTGCTGCTGGCTAGTCTAAAGGAGCTGAGTGAAGAAGTTGTGGGTAAAATTTGGAAGTTGTTCCAAGGATGAGTTTTGTCCTCAAAGGCGGGGCTAGGTCCACCCAGGCGTTTTGTACAACTGAACGGTTGCCACCAGAGATTAAAGGATTTCTCAAACTTTCATTACAGAATCAAAGCAAGAATCCATGTATGTTTTTGATGAGAACATCATAATATAACATGATGCAAAGCTCCAAAAAGTAGATTTTATATAACACTGCCCCTTTAAATGAATATTAATTATTATTTTTCGAGTTAAGATGTAGAGTCCTGCGTATATTGCTGAAACAACTGGGTTGAATAGAGTTCTAAAGAGAACATGTAGAACAGATTTCAGTACTTATGGAATTTAACTGAATAGACTATTAAAACGTTTGGCCTCCTTTGCATGAAAGAAATAAATATAATGTAGCCACAAACTATACGAGCATGACTGACTAAAACAGTCAGTCATGCTCGTATATGTGCTACTCAATGTGCTAATGGCAGAGAAACAACTTACCATTACCGAAAATACTATCTTATCTGCTGTCATCGGTGGCTATGCCAAATAGCTTTCTCAAAAGGGTCTGCTGAGGGAAACTAGCTGTAGCGCAGCAGAAAGCAACGGGGCGGGGATGAACAGCAAATATACGAGCATGATTGACAGCGCCAAGACCCTTCTCCTGGCTCTGACAGGTTGTTTCTTACCGATAGTGATGTATTTCTGCAGATGGCAGTCGGACCACAGGGAGGAGATAGAATAGCTTGATTTTTCAGAGATTGTTTCATGTTATCCTGTCACAGCATAGTGACAGTTTTAACAATTATTTTTTAAATATTGTTTATAAAAGCTAAATACTGCAGCTTTAATGTGCTTTTACACAAGAACTAGATAAAACTAGCTAAAACACATTTTTAAAACTTTAGTCTTTGCTTCTACTTCCTCCTTTTGCTTTCAACTAAAAACTACCATTTGGATCCTTAGAGCTGTGAGAGCAAACGTTATTAAAAGTAGCACACGTTCAACAGCTAAACCAATAAAGGGATGTAAAAATAAGAAAAATAATCTCTAAAACCCCTAACCAGAAAAACTTGTAAAAACATTATTTAAAAAAGACTATTAACTACAACTTTTCCTAGATATTTCACTCATGTCGCATCAACTTAGTTTAAAATCATTCCTGGCCACAAACAGAAATCATATTTCATTGTTTGCAACTCAATATGAGATGATTGTTGTTAACCTTTTCCTTTCAAACTCAGCCTTCACTTTCTCCACTGGGTGCAGGTCAGGAGCCCCTGCAGGCCAGTCCAGTTGACAGCAGCAAATGCTGCACTCAAACAAGGTGACAATAAGTAGAAATGTTCCTACTGTTTTATGCTTTGTCATTCTCAAAAACCCTGTCGGCTCTCACAAACACTCCACTTACACTTAAACATAATTTTCTCTGTAACTGTTTGTTGTGTTGTGGGGTGTTCAGTGGAAGCCAGTATTCTTCAGTGGTTATTAATCCCAACATAAACACAAACTAATATTGCGCTTGGCAACTTTTATTGTCAGTGCAGGGAAGAATTATGTCACTTTGCGACAACTTGCACAAACATAGGCTGTCACAATAACAAATATTGTTGGACATTAAATGTTCCCGGATGTTATCATCATGAACAATAAAATTATTTTAAGATAATTTTCATTTAATTGGTAATATAGTTTTGCTTGAAAAATGTTAATTAATAACTTAAAATTTTCTGTAAAACTTTTTCAGTTCCAACCAAAAATTTAATTATAATTGGATTTTGTTTCAACAGAAAGTAAACCATAACTGAAAGAAAACAAAATAAAATAAAAACCTTTAAAGAGTACAGTGTGCGTTTGTGTTCATCCACATCAAATCTGTCTTTATAGTTACACTTTTTACAGAGAGGAATCTGTTGGAATAATCGTCAAGTAATTTAGAAATCGATCAATAGTTAACTTAAAGAATAAAAGTCAGAGCAGTAATTAAGCCTGGACATTTCAGACACATTATAGACAAAAAAAACAACAACTTTGTTTTAGCTTTTCTCAGTTAAAATTTTGTTTTAAAAAAGAAGTATCTTAATAGCTTTTAGCTATCCAGTTATTAATCTGTTCATTAAAAAAAAAAAAAAAAATCAGTCCTACACCGTCTTGATATCCATCAGAAAGGGATGATCTTTTTTATATGTTGATGTTCTAATTATTTTTTTCGGTGTTTTTTAATGATCAAACCTCTGAAAATATGCCATGTTACTGTATTTTAGACAATGTAATGTTTATTTTCTTATTTAAAAAAGGAACTGAATTATATGTTTATTTGCATCTTTTGATGTATTTCTAATACTGTATAATAAAAACTTAAATAAAAAATATGCAGAATTCGCCAATTTCTTTATTTGATTAATTGGCGAATCGTCACAACATTTGATAGATTAACTAAAATAAGCATTAGTTTCAGCCCTTTCACCACTTTTAATGTGTGATTAGTCAATAATATATTTGTGGTTGATTATTAATGGACTAATCATTTATCGTAAAGTTTGAATAAAATAATATACTGGAAACCAGATTTGCAAAAATTTGATTTGAATAAAATTTAACACCAGCAGAAAGAAGGGTTGTAAGAAACAGAAAGATGTACCTGAAGTTGGACTGAAGAATGAAACGGCATCTTTTGTTCTCATTAAATAACTAAAGTATTTTATCTTCAACAGTATTGCTTTTCTAACTAATCAAGATGTGAGGAAAAAGTTCTGCTCAAACACCTGCGCGCACACACACAGGGAACACATTCCAGGACTCATTTGTTAATGCAGAATAATAAAATAGATTGGTATATGAAAAAACATAAAGGTATGCAAACAGCAGGGGGAAATCCAGAAACTCAAAACAAAGCCCATTAATCAGCATTCAGCCGCGCTGTCAGTGAATAACGCTGTGAAAATCTACCAGCAGGCTGTGATGGGCATGACAAACATCCTGCACCTGCAGTGGAGATGTTTCCTCACAACTAACAACTCATTACAGTTACACAAAGCTGACAGAGGAATGAGGTTTCAACCACTGGATTCATTCCTGCAGTGTACTTTTATTAGATGTGCTTAATGCACAGATTTAGCCTCATGTTGCCACTGATGCTAACTCTAACTAGCATAACAAATACATCTAGATGCTCCACATGGGGTAAGTGTTATAACCGCTGCACAAATGATGCATGTTGCACAAATCTGTCTATAGGGACAGTTGTCATAATTACTGTATTATATTAAAATGAGTTAAATTCAATGTGAAATAAACAACCTAACTTAATATGAAGGCAGAAGGACCGCCCTTTCAAACTACATTTCATTGTTGTTGTTTCAGATCAAACAAATTTAAAAAGTAATGTAATAAAATCCAATACTGAAAGTAATCATTTCATTTATGAAGATAAAAAGCTTATGAGCGAAATTATTGTCAACTGTTAGATCATGAATGAAGCACGATTTGCAACATGTTTTGGAAATCTCATTCCTGCGACACTAACACTAAAACAAATGAAACAACAAAAACAGAAATAAGTAAAATTTGTAATTAATGGGGAAATACTATAAGTGGAACTATATAGTAGGTTTATGAAATATACTGAAATTTTAGATGCAATATCCTTTGTTTTTGTGAATCTGTTTATTAGCTGTTCAAACTGATGTAAAATTGATTTTTATTTTCATACAAGCAGTTTACGTCAAACTACGATTCTCCATGCTCCTTCCAGTCTGCAAAGTGGTGAGAAATGAGAGAAAACACCAGAGTCAGTTCAATAATAATTGAATCCATTTGAAAATGTTATTCTCTGTTGAGCAATTATTATCTAATCAATGTATAAATAATCACAATGCAATATTTTGACCTTTTTGAATGCTTCACCTAAAAATTAACCAAAGCATGAAAAAACTAAAACTGCTACAAGAACTAATAAAAACTCAACTGAAACTAAACAATATTTAACTAATAAAGACTATTAAAACCCAGCAAACACACTAAAAACTAACTAAAACTAACTTCATTAGACAAACAAAAAGTCACAACAAAATAAAAGTAAACTATAACAAAAAACCCAAAACTATTAGAACACTGTTGCAGAATTCACTTATGAAATTCCTGTAACAATCCATCTCTGACAACATGAAGTATGCTAAAAGATCTGAAAAAGTAACATCTGAAGATATACAAGGAAAGATGAGAAACAAAGTCACTGACATCTATCAGACTGGAAAGGTTTCAAGGCTCTGGGACTTGAGTGAACCAGTAGGATCCGACACAGAGTGAATCTTCTCAGGAGTGACCCGCTGGCCAGAACTGCTGATGACTCATCCAGGAGGTCACTAAAGGTCACACAACAACATCCAAAGCACTGCAGGCCTCCGAGTTTAATTCTGTTTTGGGATTAATAAAATAGGTTTTCAATTGAATTGAGAAGAAAATTACTGACTCAGTTGTGGTCAGTGTTCATCATTCAAACATTTAAAAAAAAAAGAAAAGAAAAGGAAAAGACTTGACAAAAAGATCTCAATCGTCTCCTAGACCTTTAAGAAAAAAGTCTGTGGACTGAGGAGAAAACATTGAACTTCTTGGAGGCTGTGAGTCCTGTAACTCAGCATTTCAGAAAAAGAACACCAAACATGGTGGTGGCAGAGTGATGATGTGGGCCGCTTTGCCTGGATTTCATGGCCGTATTCGATGGAGCCATGAAATGTGTTTTCACAGATTTGAATGTGAATTTCAACAGAGCATCAATGTCTGAACTCAACAGAACTAGAATCATTTAGGGAAGCTAAAATTATGCCTTTGGGATGCCCCTCCCCCACCAGGCCTGAATTCACTTCAAGTCTTTTTTTATATGCCAGGAAATAATGACGTGTAATTAATCAGTGTTTAGCTGACAAATGTGTAATCCCTATTTTTGTTCGTCTTTAACTAAAATGAAGCTCTAATTTATCTCTTTTTTTCTTTCAAAATATTTTCAGCTGCTTAATTCTACAGGGAGCCAATTCATTCAGCACCAGATATAAATATATTTTCAACAGGGAGCTCATTTGGTCAGTCACAGCGTTCTCTCTGTCTCCCTCCAGGTTGAAGGATTAGATTCATTTGAATTAAAAATACCATGGGCCAAAAACAAAGGTAAATCCAAAGTCTATGAAATATGGAACAAAACTTTACAAAGTAAGTGTCACAAAATAAAACACTATTATAAAATAAACAGTGAAATAAATACATAAATAAATCTTTAAAATAGTAAATCTTGAAATAAGCTCCAAATAATAAAAAAAAAGTTTTTAGATTTATTTTTTAATTTTATGGGCTCATTTATTTATTATATGGAATATTTCTTATTTATAAATAACAGTATTTCTTTATTTATATATATGAAACAGCTTTCCATATTATTTAACCTTCAAAAAAAAAAAGCTGTAGTACAGCACAGTAAAAATGAATTTATACTAAATCAACTAACATTTTTTGCTTTACAAACCGCTTTACTCTTACTCCAGGTGGTTACTTCAACCTGAAAGGCTTTCCATGTTCTGTGTTCAGTATGTTAATTATATTCCATTTTCTGTAGAAATCAACATCAGATCCTATAAAACTAACTGACTGATGCCAACATATCAGAAACAGCAACAACATTAATCTCTACAGTTAAAGATCTGAGTTGTTTAAAAATCACAGAAGTGTGCCTTTCATCTTGACCGCTTCCAGGGTAGCCATTAGCATTAGCATCTAAAGCCCAACTAATCCGGATTTATACACATTAAAATGCCAAGAGAGACATCTACAGCAGCTAAGAAAGAAACTTCTACCATTTTGATAAAAGTCAGTTTTTAGGCGGTGTCGCCTCTCCTCTGCTATACTGACCTGGCCCAGGGCTGATCTGGTTGTCATAGAGGTGGATGTCTTCGCCGCAGGCGATCGGTAGGTCCTGTCCCTCCTCTCGGCACTCGCTGTCCTCCTCTTGCTCCGCCTCCCGCTGCTCTGGGGACACATTATCATTCACTATTAACTTTCAAAGTTAATATTTAACAGCTTACTTGCACTGAATACAAATCATATACAATTATGGTCTTGAGAAAAAGCCTAGCTACAAAGAAAGTAGACGGAAACTTTACTAAAGATTTTAGAGAGAACTTTAAAGGTTTTTGTAGGGTCTGTGTCCACCAGAGGCAGCCCATCTCATAAATGAACTAAGCAGATGCTAAGGACATTAAATCTAACAACTGATAGGACAATGATCATCACTTTTAGAAAAGTCTTCCTCAAAGTCCACGGTCCAACCTGGACCAAAGTAAAACTCAAAAGTGCAGGAATCTGCCAAATCAGGCAACAAAAAAGGCATGTCATAATGCAGAATATGGTCATTGGTGCATATGATCTAACAAATGTAGAGTCTGAGATTATCCCACAATCTATGGCCTTGTGCACATGTAACCAAGTCTTTATAAAAACTAATACCTTCGCCACATCGTTTGAAATAATATTGTACACATGGGATAAGTGTTAGAAAAGTGTTCATCCACACAAACCATCTGATTTACATCACACAGAGTTGCTTTAAACATGCCAAAGTCATAGGGGGAAGTGTAGGCAAAAGCTAAAACAATCAAACTACAATTTCCTGTTTGGCTTTTGTTAGTTTTTTTTTTTTTAGGGTTAGTTTACATTTTAACCTGAGAATTTTTGAGGTTAAAAAATTTATTTGCTTTGTAAAACTTGGGAGTTCTGGAAAATACATTTAGAAAAATTAGGAAACAATGAGAATAGAACTGTGCGATTTTTCCACACTGTGTATCTGTCATTTTCATCTCATTTTCATTTGTTGTACTTTAAGTTCAGCTTTCATGTTGTTTTGGATTCAAGACATGAAGGTAATTTGCTGAAGTGTGAAGTCTCTGTGGTTCAAGTTAAAATTTCTCACTGAATTAAAACAGTTGACATGTTAATCATCTCAAAGAAAATGACATTTGCGTTGCATATGAGTTGTCAACAAAATGAATGAATATTTGTTTATGATACAGAATTGGTCCAGACCTCAAACAACCAGTATTTCATCCTTGGACACTACTGTCTAGATCCTGAGATTTCCAGCCATGTCCCCAGCAGCAGGAAGACACCAGATGTACAAAATACAGCATAACAGAAAGGGGAAGATTTGAACTCATTACTCTGTTTTTAGCCGTCATGTATGCACATGTCACGGATGTGTCCAAACTCTGCAGCAGGAGTTGAGGATCCATTTAAACTAGAGGTTCTAGAAGTTTCATCAACAGAAATATAAGATTTTTAAGAACTTTTAAAGACCATTATGAATGAAGTTTATCTAGCTTTACTCTAGCTACCTAAGTAGCTGTTTTTTTTAATTTTTTATTTTTTAAACATCCATAATGGGTAAGTGTAACATTTATATATCTAGCTGGCTAGATGTCTCTGCATTTAACATATGAGATTAAATAGTCCTGCCACAACAAAATTAAAACTTTTGGTTCATTTATTTAAAGTCAGCTTAAATAAGTACTTAATTTTAGATACATGAATTTAAGAAGTTTTCAGGCGATGTGGACATCCTGTGAACAGCAAACCCTCCTCCCACCCACCCCACCACTAAATCCAAATATAAAAAGAAGGAAGCTAAACATGCAGACGTAGTTGAGAAGCAGCACTTTCAATGTAAGTGTGCATTTTTAAACAACATTCAGCTTAGTGTGCTTTTAATAAGACCAAAGAACACAGCAGACAGGTTAGGAGACGTTTATGATGGAGTTAGGTTATTAAATAACATACCAAGATTTGAATATTCATCCCTGTATGCGAAAATGGAAATAAATAGAAAAACTGACTAAATCACGGCTAGCCACCTAAACTGTCAGGAAGACAACAAGAAAACAAATCTGGCCTTTATGGAAGAGGGGTTAAAGAAAGCCATAAGAACACACAATGCCCACTGTGAAACATGGTGGTGGCAGCATCATAATGTAGGGAATGTTTTTAAGCAGGAACAAGGAAACTGGTCAGAGATTATGAGAGGGTGGATTAAGCTAATATAAAGGATAATCCTAGAGGAAAACATGTAAGAGACTTTAGAGGTCAACATTTCTATTAAAAAATAGCAGTTATAAAAATTAGATGCACGATTTCGAAGAACTCGTGTATTTTTTCTCATTAAAGCAAGGACAAGGACATATTTCTTTTAATCTGCTTTTTATGGCTTTCTGTCTTAGAAAGATGTTTAGAATCGTTTCCTGGCAACAAGACGATTAATGTTTGGTGTTAGTGTCTGAGCTGTGAGAATCTGGAGAGTACTTTGGATGGCTTCTGTCTGCCATCTTGTTCATTTTCTTCACACTGCTTGCATCAGTAAGAACTGCCAAACATGGAGAACTTATGAACAACCTGGAGCTGAAGACGGGACATTGATTCAGAGATGAAGAGGGGAACCTGTACAGAACCCATGGACTCATACCGTGTTGTTGCACTGCTGTCCCATAGACACGATGCAACATGACATCACATGCGCAAGAACCCGCTGCTCGCTGACTATGACTACCATTGGTTTTAGCTGACAAGTTATCAAGATAACACCCTGACTCTTTAATGTAGGTGTGATGTATAAAAGAAATAGGGATGTCGTGCTTTGCTACTAATTGTCAACACTGTGACAACTAGATAAGGTCCAAAGGAATCACATTTCACCGGTCAGGAAAAAGTAATAAAAAAACAAAAAACAAACAAAACAAAAAAAATAAGGAGAGGCAAGGGCGTTATTGCGCTAGCTTGACTTTGACAACCTTAAAATGTAAATGTGCTGTGGAATTTGGTGTGTTTCAGTTCAGTTAAATAAAAAGGCAACCCACACACCAACACTCAGAAACAGGTATTTAAATTAGCTAATCAGCCACCGTTGTGTTCAGGCGATCACTTATTGATAATCACAAAACAAACATCAAGCCTGAAAAAATAATTCTGTAATGGGCTGGATGTTCTGTTCTTTGTGTGGTAAATATTTGTGTGTTCTAGTGTTGAATCCTGACGTAACAGTGGAGCTGTTGACAGTCGGTTGCTATGGCAACTGGTCTGTGCATTGCATAGCCGACACAGAAAGTGAGAAAGAAAAAAAAAAACAACTAATGTTTTTAAGTTGTTTTTCACTGGCTTTTATGTGTTATGTTCCCTTTGGTGGGTGCAGTGCACTTAATTAAGAATACCCTCAACTCCAGGTTCGTTTTTTGCCCTCCAGTGTTGTGCATGTACAAAATTTCTGGATGTACAACAAAAATATAACATGTCTATAAGCTCCATCTGGATGTCTGTAGCTGCTCTCCATGTCAAAACCAAATGGTTTAGAGTCCCAGGCAGTTTTTTTTTTTTTTTTTGCACTTCAAAGTAAGTGAAGCACTGTGTGAAATCACTGTGCAGTGAGCTCAGCTTATCACCAACAGGTGGTAACTTGGTTTGCCATATTGTTTGGCACAAAGTAGGTGTTGCAGTGCATTGTGGGTTTTGTTGTTTAATTGGTAAGGAAAGCCCTAACAAGGCACTTTACTTGTAAGGCACATATCAGGACTAGGGTGATTCAAAGTGCTTGAAAGTAAAACAGCAAACAAGCAAAAACATTACATTGCAAAGTAAGCAAACTACAGTTTAGTATTCCAGCTATTATGAGTGTAAGGCATCTCTATAAAAGCAGGTTTTTCATTTTAAATATGTTTCAGGATGATTGCAGCTTTCTGGATGTTTGTTCCAGATTAGAGGAGCATAAAAAGTGAATCCTGCTTCTCATCGTTTGGTTCTGGTTCTAGGGATGTAGACTGGAAACAGAAGACTTGAGAGGTCTGGAAGGTTGATACAACAACAGTAGGTCTTTAATGTATTGTGGTGCCAAGCCGTTCAGTGATTTATAAACCAACAATAGCATTTTAAAGTCTATTCTCTCAGTGGAAGGACTTTAAAACTGGGTGATATGCTCCATCTTCCTGGTTTTAGTCAGAATGCCAGCAGCAGCGGTCTGATTATTTTTTATTTTTTTGGAAAACCTGTAAAGACACTGTTGCAGTAATCAATGCAACTACTTTGTAACTGTCTTTATGTGTCTCTGAACATTCAGATCAGGCAGATCGCTGGTATTTAGCTCTAATAACTGAAGCTGTTAGAGTCAACAATCAATCGTTGACTCGATTGATCCTCTTTTGTCCCAAACATAATAACTTCTGTTTGTTCAGGGCTTGAATGGGTTCATGGTCACCTGGTGACATCGTAATGTACAGCCGTGTATCATCTACGTCGCCATGGCAATTAATCTTATTACTTGTTATAATATGAGCTAGTGGGGGCATGTAGAAATTAGATAAGAGAGGCTCCAGGATGGAACCCTGGGTGTCATTAACACACCTATGGAGTTATCTTAGAAAATAAAACAATGCGTCTCAGCCTGGATGTGGCCCAGAGGACCTGAGCTTGACAAAACAAATTCAGTTGGGAAATTGTGTCAGCACTTGAAAATTGATGTTCAGAGATGTTTTCCATCCAGCCTGACTGAAAACGACGACGACAGAAAAAAAATATTTCTGCCTCCAGAAGCACAAAGCTGGAAAAACAGTTTTAATGACAGTGAGAGATAGTCTTACAAAGTATTGACTCAGAGGGGCTGAATGCAGAAGCATGCCACACTTTTCAGATATTTGTTTGGAAAAATGAAGATAAAAATAAAGTATACTACACTGGCTTGTATTACTCCATTAGACTAAACCCCCCCAAAAATGCAGTTAGATTTGTGTTTGTAATGTAATAAAATATGAAAAAATAAGGTCGAAATCCTTTGGTGATGTACTTTACACTTTATTTCCTTTATGAAGCTGAGTTTTAAAGAAAAATACAAATTAATATGTAAAGTCGACGTTCTTTGAAATCAGCTCTCAGTGATCCAGTAGGGAAAAATGACAAACTGTATTGCAAAGATGCAGAGAAGAAATGTGAAAATGAAATCAGTTTACAGAAATTTTTTTACTTTTTTGTGGTTCGATATGTCAGACGAAAAAAAATAAAATAAATCAAGGCTTTATTTGGATGTCCAACGTTCAGGTATTTCGTCTGGCAGAGGATTTCAGAGGACTCGCCCTGCAGCCGTTTTGTGTGAGTCATCCCAATATGTCCTCGTGACACAGGAGCCTTAAATCAAATCCTACAGTAACTACCGGGTTCCCAAATATCAGTCGGCCATCGTCGTGATGTGACGGTAACAATCTCATGCTTGTGCTCTTTATCTGCTGACCTCATCTGTGAGAAGGCAACGATTTCAGTGTATTTAGTTTGTCTTGCATCAGGACGATCCCTCAGCGCTCGACATCAGCTGAACCTCGTTGTGTTGTTGCCTTGTCTGCTTCCCCCCTCCGAGCCTCAGACCCACCGGCTGATGCTCCGACTTTCAAATCACCTTGTGTGGGAGCAGCTACAGCTCACCAGCAGGAACCTTGGGTTTGTTTCAAAATATAATGGCGTCAATTCAGCAACTTCGTTATTTACTCGCATATTTTCTTACTTTAGGTAGGTAATTCTTTTACATCTGAGTTTTGTCTTACAACCTTTTGATCTGAACAGAATATTGAATCTAAACTGTATGTGAGGCTAACCCCACTAACTATGCTAACACAAAGCGAGCAATATGTGGAAGGAACGAGAGCCGAGGGCTTCGTTTTGTTTGATACGGTTCAAACATTTTGCGATGTTCCACGGCCGCCTTTGAGGTGAGCTCGGAGCGGTGACATTACACCGACTCCCACTCTGAAGCATCTTTGCATCATTAAAAAGTTTTAAACTTCTGCGATTTGTGTTGTGAGAACAGAATTAGCTCCATATGCCAGAGAGCAGCTGCTCACAAATGGCGTTTGGTATATTTAGGCTGCTATGTGTGTTCTAAAGCTTGATATTTATACAAGTTGTATGTCCTGGTTTGTATCGCAGTGACACACACGCTCTTAACACTCTCACAAGATGTGTGCTGTAAAGAGGAAGTAGCACATATAGAAGTGGTCAGATGCTTACACATATCGCATTTTCTGGCTTTACTGATATGAGGGATTTGTTTTTCCATCGGTGTTTCCCCAAACATTTTCCAAGGAATGTTCTGTCAAATATGTAGACATTCAAGACAAGTATTTATTTAATAACTGTTTAATATACTGTTTAATGTAATTTATTAATGTACTTTGTTTTTATCAAAGGTCATTACCAATCTATTGTTCTACAGACTGATTGTTGTTGTTAAAATTAAGTAAGGGTGCACAGACTGCACATATTTAAAAAGCCTGACTGATTTTGACGTACACTGATTTGTTTCTGTAGCAAAAAAAAGTTGCAAAGTTGGCAACAGTTGGCTGACTATTGTGAAACGCAGCCCTATCTCAGACCCTTATTGATGTAGAAAAGACTAGTGGATAAGTTTGGCTTCAACCGATTGTCGATCACCTAAAATTAAAGAAATTGGGAATGATCAATCTGCACAGCCCCACCAAAAAATCCCTTCCTACCCCAAGGCCAAGACCCTTGAGGAAACACTGCTCACGGTGGACAAATGAAGAAACTACCCAGTTAGCAATTCTGGACATTTTCACCAGGCCTGTCACAATAGCAAATTTTGCCAGACAATTAATTGTTCCAGAACTTCTTGAGATAAATGATAATATTGGGGTTTCTTTAGACAATTTTCAAGAAATATAATGGTAGTAATGGAAGAATAATATAAGAACACTTTCTCAAAGATCAATAAACTTTAAATTCTGATGAACATTTAAACATGGAACAGGAAGACATTTTAAATCTACAAAATAATTAAACAGAACAACAGAAACAACAAATTAAATTATGTCTCAGAAGTTTCTGTAGACAAAATTATCTTTCAAAAAAGGGATAGTTGAGACCAAAGCACCAGACTGAAGACTAGTTTTGGTAGAAAGAAAGAGAAAAAAGAAAAAGAATAAATCAAGCAAATGAAAACGGTTGTGTTTGTTTTAGTTTATTATGTGATTAACTGATTTATTGTTTATTGGGACAGGCCTATTTATCACACCTGATGGACTGTTCGACTGGGGGCCAACATTTGTATTTCTCGTACAGTTTTGGCTTAATTACAGCTCTGAGTGAGTTGTTCTTTCATCAAATGGCATGTTTTACAGACATGTTTTATCGGGGCAGAACCTTACAAATGGCTTACAGCAAAAACCTTTAACATGAGTCACTGTTTGGTTGTCGCATACATTTGCTCAGAATTGAGCTTCCAGACCAGCCTCTGCTAATGATCCCCCACGACGACGACGACGGCGGGTAATGCTTACATACCAACAATAATGTAATTGCATTCATATTTTTGATAAAAGGTTGCCTAATAAAGACAGCCATGCTCATCTGCAGCAGGGGGCCTTCTGCGACTCTGCTGAGTGAATCGCTGTATTACAGGAAGGGGAATAATTGGCTGAGGGAGACAGGGAGATCCAACGCAAGTATATTCCATCTTGACTGCTATGGCTGCACATACTAATTGGGAGTCTCTCCTTGGCTTGAAGGTAATGAAACTACTGTTATAACAGACAGAAAAGTTCATTATTTATATCCGAACAGCACGGAGTGAGAGCTGGGAGCGGTTTTTGTGTCTGTGCTGCAGTTTCAACGCCTTCTTTAAACGGGAAGATGCACATCTGTGGTAAAAAATTGTCTTGGAAATGCCTTCTATTGCATTAAATTGGAAAATTGGGATCCCATTCAAACTTTAGCTCAATACAATAGAATATCATCATTGTAACAATGAAATCTGGGTGCAATTCTCCCAATTCTTAAGTGAAAAACAATGTTTTACTTAAAAAAAAAAAAAAAAAAAAGACTATTACAACATTTTTTTCACATGTTTGTACTTATCTCTTGATGAAAAGATCATTATTTCCCCCCCTATTCTAAGGCATTGTTTTGAATTTCTGTTTTTGATGCATCAGGCTCACCCATTTCTTGAAAGAAGTATCCATTCTTGGACATCCCAGATGGAGGCGCCTCTGCAAGAGCAGCACAGGAAAAGAAAGAGTGTTTATGGAGGGAAAACTGATCAACAATAAAAAAGACCCAGGATACAACACCATTTGTTGTAATTATGTGGTAATTGTTAATATGGGAAATGGTTCTAAATACAAATAGGCACCATTATGTTGTTTTTTGTGTGTGTGTGATTTGATGATGTGTACTCAGAAACATTCTGTTTATTTGGAACGAAAACCTCCCACCTTAAAAAAAAAAAAATATATATATATATATCTAATTTTGTTCATTTATTCATAACCGTGGAACAATCTGCTTTCTGGAGGACAGTAACAACAAACACACTGAGCAGAATCTGCCAAAGAGTTGGTTGTTTACTAAGGTAAATGTCACCGAAATCAGACTTTTTTTTTTGGAGGGTTAAGTCGAATAAGTGTGAATTAACACTGAGATATTTCTGCTTTTTGTTTTTGAGTCAGTTTTGAGCCTCTTCCCAAATCTGACTCGTATCCAATCTTTTTGAATGTGATTCCAGTGGGAACAACCGAAGCGGTTTTGATACAACTTTGATGTCACTTTCCTTCACAACTGCAGGCCGGCGGGAAGTGTTAGTAGTTAGCAAGATGGACGACAGCTGCGACAGTAATCTGCCCCCCTATTGCCATCCAATACAACCCAACAGTCCCACTGCTTCTTTGCAGAGACTGTTCGCCTCAAACAAAGTGATAGGATGCCAGGATGTCCCTGTTTTTATTTGTGGGATTCCTCCTCAGAGCCTGTTGACACATCAGTATCATCATAGTGTTTATATTTGAACAAATCTCCAAAAATAGTTCAAATCGCATAATTCACACAGAATCTCTAGATTGTGTTTCTGAATTAAAAATCGTTTCTGAATCAAATCCTGATCCTGGAAATTGGAATCTAATCGATGTTAACTGAAAGATTTGCATCTCTAATTGCTCACTGAAGTTGAGAACATATCAGTGAAACAATACTTTTGGTGATGAGTTTTACTTGCCTCACCTTTTCCTTTCACTTGTAATAAAGAACACACATTCATGTTTACATTTCAACTTTGAACTTGTATTGGAGGCTTATGAGTTATAAACAAACCGATGCGAAACAGAAAAAACAAGGAATATTTTTGAGGAAATATATATATCTTTAATTTGTGCAAGTTAAAAATAAAAACGTGAAATCATTATGCTGCAGTTTGGGATGCAGTCCTGTCCAGTTCGTGGTGAACGCTGCCTATGAATCCACCAAATTAAACGTGCGAGGAAGTAATTGCTAGACCCAACGTGTTGTGAACAGCTATGAGTGATTTCATTCCCTCCTAGTTTAAGGTCACACTTTATCTTTGTGATATTTCAGCCGCACTCCATAAAAATAAAAAATAAATAAAAGTACTTGATTTGTATCTCAACCCGTTGCTCGGTGCATTGCAAATGTGAGCTAACATGTTGTGTGCTCCAAACAAGAGCGGTGACTAAAATCTTCAGTCTGGTGTTTTTGTCTCATCTACACCCTTTTATTATCCTACGTTTTGTCCTAAACTTTTTTTTGTAGGGCAATTTTGTTTACAGAGACTTCATAATTCATGTTATTTGTTGTTTGGCTTGTTTTGTTTTATTTGTTTTGGATGTTTAAAAAGTCTTCCAGTTGTAATGTTAAATGTTCATTAGAATGTAAAACTTTTTACAAAAAAGGAGAAAACTTGTATGTTTGTATTTCACATAGCCTAGTGTCACTGTACAGTAAGGCTAGGCAATATATTTAAAATTTTATCCATAAACAAAATTTTCTGTTTTTAAAGATTTCAGTTTTGGAAAATCTTAATTTCCCCCCCCCCCATCAGTGCACATCAGTGTGTTACAGCTTTTGTTTATTTTGACTTTGAAATCAGGTCAATTCAGATAACAGTTTAAATAAAAAACAGCTTTTATAGATATTTAAAAACTTTTAAAGACAAAAAATTTGATTTTACTTTTATGCCCAGCTACTGTACACTAATTCATATTACATTGTAGTAAAAGTGAAGGTTTATGGATATTGCTTTAACAAAATAAAGTGCAAATGCCCAAAGGTGAACCTTGTGCCACATAGCAACGATTTTATCGACATTATAAAAAAAATACTGCAGCAGGAAACTGGTCTACCAAAAACACTGCATCAGTGCTCCCCTAACCTGCCCTATCTCCAAATTCAAAACAAGAAGCAACAGATAAAAAAAAATAATAAAAAAATAATTCCTTTATGAAAAACAGTCAACAGAAATCCAAGGACGGCAGCCCGTTGATATGAAAACCACAAAAGCAAAACATATACGACACACAAGCACATTCTTTTCATCACTAAAGGTCTTGACTCCAGGAAAATAGTCGGTGATAATCCACAGTGAGCTTTGCTTCCAGGCAAGCAATCATTTTTGCGAGTGTAGTGTGTTTTCAAAATGGTGTATATCTCGGTTAGGAATTAAACCTATAATCTGGCAGAGCCCTTGATTACAAATGCAGTGAAGTAATTTAGAGTACAACATTTTGGAGTGTTCGCTGTGGATGTGTGCAGCATGTGGATGGCACAAAGAGGCGAGGAGGACAGCGGGGGAAGCTTTGAAGGTTATTGAGACGTTGTGAGCATGTTGAGGGCAGAAAAAGTGATGGGACGTTTCACTGTCTTTTCTTACATGTTACAGCAGTGTGTTTGATCAGATGTTCCCAACAAAACAGATGTTCCCTCTTTTGACCTCAGAGGTCTAAGCAATGCCAGGCAAAATAACATCCCTTCGATTTGATTTATTTGATTTGAATGAAAAAAAAAAAAAAAAAAAACATGCAGCAAGATAGGCCGACTAATCGTTTGGGATTCAAATTAGGCAAAGATAACGTTTGTAGCAGAAGAGAGTCAAATCGATTGCAGAAGTCATTCAAAAATCTTAAAGCTGATATCACAGATTTACACAGAAATCATGTCCAAATATGTTGCGATAAGGGGAACACTATCCATTATTTCAATGCTTTCAGTATTGGTGAGCTGTTTTAAAATGAAGTTAGACGACAACTACAGCACCGTTTCATCCTTTTAAGCTTTTAGCCTATTTCAGTCATGAAACATGCTAGATTAAGTGTTGGCAGCCTTTTGGAAATTTTCGGGTTAAAGGTTTAAATTCTCATGTGCAGAAGTGTCAAACGTAATCACAGAAGAGGTAAAACCTTAAACATGAACGCTTTTGTAGGAAGAAATAGTAAAGTATCAATCACTGATGCATTTTGCCTGGTAATACAATTTTCTGAGTAAATATTCAAGTAAGGGCAGAATCATTTAAAGGGGCAATATGATTATTATAGTATTTTATAACATAATCAAGGAATTATGTTATATTCAATTGTCATAAAAATGATGCATATGTGTAATGACTCAAAAGAAACTAGACTTAATTAATTTAACAACTTGACATCCCAGCCACAATAACACATTTTATTGGATGATAAATTGTCCCAGAACTTACTGCGATAAACGATAATATTGTTATTTTGAGATCTGTTTCCAGCAATAATTCAAGTACACATCCTCAAAGATCGATAAACGTTAAATTCTAATGAACAAATATCCAAAATAAATCAACAACAGCAAATAAAATCTATTATTGAGTCTCTCTGAACAAAATTGTCCTTCAAAAAAAAGAAGAGCCAGTTGAGACCAAAACACCAGACTGAAGACTTTTCTCATCCAGTTTTTGATAGAAAGACAGAAAAGAGAAAATCGATGAATCATGCAAATGAAAATGATTGAACATGTTTTAATTCATTATGAGATTGATTTATTGCTTATTGCAAGAGGCCTATGAAACATTAAGTGGTCTCTATGGTTTTGATTATACTGCTCAGCAACAGGTAAACCTAATCTACATCTGTCTTGGATGGATATTTTTGTTACATCTGTCCACATACAGCTGTGTGTGTGTAAAGTGGTGGTAATCTCGCCTAGAGAACCAGCACGGCGAGAGTCGGCTCTGGATATATCGATAACAAACCTGTCATTCAATAAATGTTCTTATTATTCTTTTGTAGTAAGTGGTAACAGACGTAGCAAAAAGGGAAAGACAAAGCTAAGCAGATAAACTATCATGAGAGAAAAATGGGAGGAAAATAAAATGACAATATTTCAACAAATTCATGACACAGAGATCGCAAAAACAGAGATGTCAAAAGCTACGTCTTCACATATCTGGATCCGGTGTTTATTCCAGTGGCTCTCTGTGCCAGTTTCCCCTGAATGCTTTGGCTTTTTGAACTGTGTCTTGAGTTTTGTGATCAGGAAGATTCATCTGTTTTAGTTGCATTAAGCTGCCTGGCACTGTTAGATGCAGGGAGAGATTTGGAAAGGATTTGAGGAGAATACATACTATCCCTGCGACTTACTTTGCCAGATCGATATAAATAGAGCAGTGACATTTCTGCTGTTTGACACAAGACTTTTTTATTTTTTTTACTGTCATCAGACAAAGAGCTTTGTCTTAAATGGGAGTGTTTATGGGAATAAAATTAACCCACGTTTTGTCATTATTTAAAGAAATAAGATTTTTTTTTTCCTCTTGAGAAAAAAAAATACTGTTAAGTTAACACGAAATGCAAAATAGCAGAGTTTTAAAGACTGTGCAACAAAATAGTGCAAAACCTTTACTTGAATAAACTCACTGCACTTAATACCCAAACGTGACAGATATTTTAATGCCTGAGTCAGAAAAGCACACAGATACTGGTGAAGACATTTTGTGATGGTTAAAAAAAAAAAAAAAGCCACAAAAATATCAGTTCTATATTGACGTTTTGTAAATAATAAGATGCAATCTGAAAGGGAAACGTTACAGCTTCACAACATAATGCAGTTTATATTTTCACTTATCCATACACAGCTGGACTCTCAGCAAGTTTTCGTCCGCCATTTTGCAATGGCTGAACGCAACAGAATATGTGCCTACATGGCTAATCTGAATATCTGTTTTGGAAAATCTATTGAGGACATTGAGAAACCAGCTCAGAAAAAGCAATGCGTTTTATCTACACATACAACAAAACAACTTCATTTAAAGCCTGTTCTCTGTTCCACGTGTGACAGTGGAACAAAAATACAAGCAGGGAAGCTTGCTTTGATACGTGAACTAAATGCATGAACATGTAATGCAGAACATCAAAGCGGACACGTGTAACGGCAAACACTGCAAGGTTTGTGCCTTTGGTCTAAATTTAAAATTTGTATTTTTAGATGATTAAGTACTTCCTTATATCTTCAACTGAGGACAAATGCAGGTGTAAAGGAACCTAGATATAGACATGATTTACTAAATTATTTCCCCTACGTACAATAAATGTCCATATAAAATGTGCTATTTTTTATTCATATACTTATTTTAATCTTAATTTAAACTGCTAAAAATCTAAAAATGCAGATAAAGAAAAAACTTCACATTCAGTGAGTTTGTTCTGAAAACTTATGAAATTCTTTAAGTCACCAATTGTTGCGCAAAAAAAATTTTATTCAGGAAGAGGTGTTATTAAACACGAACGACCGACAAAACGACTCTTCCTGCAAGCGCAGCGTCAGACCACTTCATGCAGAAAGATGCATGATAACATTTTCAAGAAAGAGGAAGCTGCTGATATGCAGGCAGGAAGTCAGAACTGGTTAACTTACTGCATGTGTCTCTTTGCTTTCACAGCATGTGGGGTGTGGGAAGTGTTTGTATCAGAACCGGCCCTTTCATGACTGCCATACATATGCAGAAGCAAGTCACAATTTGATCCAAACAACTCTTGAAAGTGTGTCTTAACGTCCGGAATGGAAAGATTTTTTTTTTCTGGATCGATATAAATATTAATTCAGCCTAAAACGGGGAGATGGAAAAGAATGTTGGCTTTGCAGTAGTTTTTTTTTATTATCATTTTTTGAGTCTTTGCTTGACATCCTAACACTGACTATCAAATGTTGTGGCACAAACATTTATACAAGTATTGCACCAACTTGAGTGATTGAAACACACCCAAGTTTGTGGTTTTGCAGCAGCTTGAGTGTGCATCAGTCTGACAAGCGATGCAGAAAGCTGCTGGATGAAGAGAGACAGAGGTTTTCAGCAGGGAAAAGAAATTTAACTTAATATGTTCGCTCGCCAAAACATGCATGCATGTGAGGATCATTTTGATTGGTTGGTCAGAAGTGGATAAACGTCAGGAGAATCATGAGTCTTTGTTACATTCAAAGAGAACATCAGACTAAAATAAACTCATTTTCTGTACAGATTGTGAATCATGTACATTTTCACAGTCCAAGAATCGATGAATACTGTGTGAAAAGCTCTGACTGAAAACACTAATTTAATCTAGCAGTAGGTAAACGTAGTATGTACCTAAAGGGGCACAGCTCCAAGAAAAAGCATTAAATAAAATACCAGAAATTCTAATATTTTGCAGAACAACTTTTGTTGTCATGCGGGAATAATACAAGATCATGTTTCCCTATATGAAACTCATATTCTCTCTTTGGTAATATTTCAGGTTTTTGCACAGAGGCAACTTCATGAGTTTCATAACAATAGCGGTTTATTTGGGGTTATGTGAAGTAGTTATGAGCAGCCAGCATTCTACTCCCAGTACACAGCAATGGGAAAGCAGTTTTTGAATGTCGTCTCTGCCTTTTAAGAGGATAACCTGGATTTCTTTTTTTAAATTGGTGAAGTTAAGCAATAGCAAAATGTGTTCAATACCTGTATTAGACAGGCATAGATAGAAAGTGATAGAAATCCCTTTGTAGAAAAGTGAAGAAATCCTCAGCAGTCAGATAGATGCCAACTGATTTAAAGATCAACTCAAACAAAAGAGGCTACATCCATTGAATATTTGAAAATATCACCTGTGTACACTTCACATTAGATCATTTTTATCTCATCATTTTCTTGTCAGATGAACAATATGGGTGTTATAACATGAAATGATGTCATAATGCCATCTGTATATATCTGTCTGACAAACTGTCAGTTTGCTGCAATAATATCCTTAAAAGCATAAGAACATCCTATCTATGAGGCTGCTGCATAAATAACACACTGACACAAAATCAGGACGATTCATTCACTCTTGGCGGACTGGGAATGCCCTGAGGAATCCCACTTGATGGTGCAGATACTGGGGCTGGGACCATACTACCGCACATACTTTGACTAGGCTGTTTACTCAAAACAGAAGCCTGTTTGATTTGAGGTAACCAGAAAAAGATTCTTATACTATAAATTATCACATGTGAATAAGGTAGCTCACGCAATAAGTCATTAAAAGTCATGGCAGTTTAATGAGATATATTAATAATTCAGTCATGGTGCTAGCGTTCATCATCTATCAGCTATAAGGAGACGTCAGCGTTTCATTAAGACGTTGCAGCGACAAGCCCCGCCTACTTGGGAGTGGCTACGTACGCGTTTTGGGGAAATTGTAGCCGATGATTTTACAGAAGAGCTATGCATTCAACTCGTTGGAATAACAACTTTTTATAAACTATGTGATGCTGTGAGCTGCTGTGAACAACCCTTCATCCTCCTACCACTTCCTATTTTCGTCTTCGTGGTTTTTGTCAGTAGTAACATCCAACTTTTATCATGTGACTTATGTGATGCGAAAACTTTTTCCATTGCAGTTCTGCGGAATACATCTATTTCAATATTCCTGAAAAACCAACTCATCCCAGCATAAACACATTTTATCAAAAAAAAACTTGACTTTTTTCAGAATTTTGGTTTTTCCATTAAGAGAATTTATTTTAGTCATTTCAATTTGTGCAGTTCTTTGGTCAATGGAAACACAGCTAATGGTGTTTACTTAATTGTCAGAATTGGGTAAATAACTTGTTACATTTAACTGAGCAACTTTTTGGGAAAAAAAAGTTCCAAAAAAGGGGAATTTTTACTTTGCTATTTTTTATTTTGTTATTTTATCATGAAGTATTGCTACTCCTGAGTAAAATGTCTGGACACTCAGCCTGCTGTGAGTAAATATTATTGAATGAAGAACAAGCTTGATGTTTTTCCTCCCACCAGGGAGTCTTTTGTGGGCTCTAGTGTCCCTTATTTAAAAGTAGGCTGACAGGAAAGGGGATAGGAGAGGGGGGTAAGACATGCGGCAAATATCGCCAGGTCCGGGGATCGAACGCGTGACGGATTCAAGGCCTCCAAACGTGGGTCGTGCTATCCCCTATGCCACCACAGCACACCCGAACAAGCTTGTTTTAACCAAAACTTCACCAGACACTGGCCTGCAGGCTTTCTTAGTTTCATAAGTTTTAAACTGAATGAAATTGATTTAGAAAAAATTATTTTGTTATTTTGTAATTATATTATTTATGTTAATCATTTTCATTTTGGTCCTTAAAATGCCAAAATTTTCACACATTGGTCAAATGGACCAAAACTTCATATTTTGGTCCATTTGATGTAATCTTTAAATATTAAATGATGATTAAATGATAGTCTTTCTTACTTGAGTAACTTCTTAAAACTTTTACTGGTTTGGTGGTAGCACTGCTCATACTTGAATACAATTTTTGGGTGCAGAACCCGCCCCTTTTAATTGGAGCATTTAAATATTGATTGGTATAAAACAATATTTCAGTACAGCATTCATACACACTGAATAATTTTATATTGTGATGTCACAGCCCTAAATGTCAATGTGAGTGACACAAAGTAGAGTGACTGGATAGCTCAAGAAAAATATGCAAAATATTTCTTGATTATTTTTAAAAATGCTAATAATAATGTTGATGTGCATTTAACCCCTTCTAACTGGTTACCCCTACCTACTGGTCGAATGGCTTTCTGATGTCAGGCAACTAGTTAAAAAAGGAGTTTACCTTAATCTATGGTGACCACATATTTGTGGCCCCAGAGCTGTTTTTCTTTCACTACATCTAACATGTTTTGTGATATTGTGTGCCATGTGTTTCCATGATAACAGGACGACAGCCTGTCATGGTGTCACTTGGAAATCACTCCTGTGGCGCGAGCGGCACGTTTTTACTTCCACTTTCGGAGTGGTCGGCTGATTGATGCTTCCTTGGCAGTGGGAGCCTAGATTGGGAGAAAATTATGTGTTCCGAATTTGCCGCAAAAGGAAAAGTGGACGGTGAGAATTGACAATCGAAAGACAAAATGGACGGGACAATTTGCATTCATTCTAGCCCGAGACCAAGGTGCTTAATTTGCCAGGAGACCGTGGCTAATGACGGTGATAAAGGTTTCCAATTTGAGACGGGTTGATGAAAGCATGCGTAGGAATTCTGAAGAAACATTTGCTGAAATAAATCCGCTAAGATCGTCTTAACAAGTTGCAAGAGGGACGTTTGTTCAATCTATGACAACACCAGAAAGCAACAAAATGCTCACTCAGGGTGCCATAAAATTGCTTATTTCATGTTGATTCCTAAGATCTTTGTATCGAAAAAAAGAGTTGAACTGTTTTGTGAAACAAAAAACCAGTTTTTATTATTCCTGAGATACTTCAATTATTTTGAATAATGGTGTAGGGCTTGACGGACATTTTTTGTCAAAAAATGTTGGAAAAACGAGGAATAGATTAGAAGTTTTGTTTGCAGATAGCCACAAGCAATGTGTGAGAGATAGCAATGGCCGATATGGATTTTAAATGGTATTGATAATTTGTGGTAGTTGTGATAAATAAAAGTGATAATGAAAATTGACTAAATGTTAGGCTCTAGCTGTCTTTGCAAGCAAACACAAATAATGTTCTAAAAGTAAAACCTACCCAATATCAACTAGTCTGTTTGATACATCGGTTACATAAAGCGGTTCAACTACATTAGACAACAATAAGTGCATTAAGTCATATTTTCAAATATATTGACGTTGCTAGCGCTCTAAGAAATACAACACTGTAAAAAATTATTGTTCTCCCAAAAAAAATTAGATTTATTTTCATCATAAGACTTGCTCTACAATCAGGTAACTGCCTGACCCTATATAGCAAGTATTTGGAAGAAGATTTTCTGGTCACATGATACCAATGCAATAGGAATCAACAATTCATATTATAGGTTAGAATGGTTCAAACCAAGTCCACTATCCAGAGGAGGATCTGTGATGGTACTTTTTGCCATTAATGGGGAAAATGCCTTGAAATTGGGCCTGTGTCTCTTTAAGTCCTGCTCTTTCTCAAACTCCACCTTCAGCTCGTCATCACAACATGGCTCCTCTATTTAACCCTTTAGCAACATTTCTACCAGCGTTTCACTACAATGACCTCAGCAGACTGGCGGTTCCACCAGGTGTTTGCTAATTGCTGTTAGCTAATCTGAAGGAGCTGAGTGGAGGAGTCACTGGGAAAGAAAACGGATTGAAAACTGCAGCTCTGAGGAAGAGCTTCATCCTCGTAGGCGGCGCTGTGTCCAGCCAGGCGTTCGCACAGCTGAATGGTTGCCATGGAGACTGAAGGATTTCTCAAACATGCATGAAAAAAAATCAAGGCAACATTCTAGGTATATTTTTGATGAAGAAATGACATTAACATTATGTAAAGCTCAATATCAATTTGTGCGATATCCAAACTGCAAAGAACTGCTGTAATGGAAGATTTTATTGTTTATAATACATCAAGAACCATGCATTCAAGTTCTGCATAGCAGTAGTGTAGTGTATCAGGCCTATAGGATTAACACTTCTGCCCTTCAGACACACTGGTTGCATATTTTTAGCATCTAAAATCCACATTAAGAGTGAAGGAGAAGAAAAACGGAAGTCATGAATGTGGGTGAATCATAGTCAATATCTCAGTATTCAGCAAGAGTATCACAAGTAGATGTTTTCCAGATAGGAAGAATAGCAAAACATGTCTACATAATTTAGAAAAATCCTCCAAATTAAAGTAAATATGCAGTTTGAATTAAAAAAAAGTAAGTAAACAGGGCAGCAAGAGACCTGCAGGTAAATTCATGTAGAAAAGTTTGAGAGTTATCTCTAATTATGAGATAACGCTCAAACTTTATGCTGATGCTCCTGTACAGAAGCATTGCTTCAGACTATTATAAAAAAGAAGGGGGGAAAAAATCAAATCAGCGTGATTTAAATCTGACTAGACGGATCTAAAAACCGCACATCTTTGATCCCTATTAATACGCAGCCCTAACCTCTGCCGTGTCAGCAGGGAACAGAAAACAGAATGGCCTGTAATGAAGCCGGCACTGAGGGAACTCTGGACAGAAACAACATCTAATTGCTGCACCTTGACTCTTCGTTCCTCCACAACTTTCACTTCAGCCTCCCGCAACTTAGCTTCTGTTAAAAATAGACTCTGTAAGTTTCCAAGCTGGTTGATCACTGACCATATCCTAACCTACTGGTTTTGCTTTCCGTACTGCATATACATATATTTAAAGGAACTGCTAATTTCAGTTTTAATATGAAAAAGAAACCCCACAATTTCATAATTCTGGTGTTTGCATTAAATAAGAAATTAAATTAAAATCACATGTGAATAAGGTTGGTCAAATGATAAGTCAATTTAAAAAAAAAAAAATCATAGCAGAGACACCTACTTATGATATTTCATAAATCAGCCGTGGTGCTAATGTTCATCATCTATCAGCCAATCAGAGGGGACATCAGCGTCTTATTCAGACGCTGGTACAACAAGCCCCGCCTACTTGGGAGTGGCTACTTCTGTGGCGATATGGGGGAAGTTTAGTTGGAGATTTTCAGAAGAGCTATGGATTCATAGCCTTTTTGTGGCGACTGGCCAAAAAGGCGCATGTGACGCAAAAAAAAATGTTTCCATGCAATTCTGCGAAATACATCTACTTTGATACTGCTGAAAAACAAAATCACCTCATCCCAAATGCAGAAAATTTAATTGGGAAGCATGAGATTTTTTTTTAAATTGGAATGTTTCTATTAAGCAAATTTAATTTCAGAATTTGAAGTTGTGCAACTTTATGGTCAATGAAAACGCAGCTACTGTGAAATCAAACCAAACTACAGCAAACTATTGTGAGAAACTTGAGGAAGGAAACCGAAAACGTTTCACCCAAGTTATACAGTTCAAAGGTATTCATACCAGATATTATGGAAATGTATGCAAACATCTGATTTTGAAGACACTAATAAATAAATCTCTGACATATTCTTGCTATCATTCTTGTGGAGTTTAGCAAATAGAAATCATTTTGGTAGTTGTGATCTAAAACAAGATTTCGCTCTAGAAGGTAAGAAAAGTTTGAAAAATGGAAAGAAACGATACTAAAGATAATATTCAGACTAACTTAGGTCATGACAGCTTGATTCCAGTAACTTTGGACCCTCTTATTGTTTGGATTATTAAAAAATAATTTAATTTACATTAGTTCTTTTTTTTTTTTTTAAAGAATATGTCAAATTCTAAAACTAAAAACAGGGAGACTTTAAAGTGACAAGCTGCAAATAGATGTGAGACAGACGCTTGAATCCCCAGGAGGGACGAACCCTGGAATTTACTGGAGAGGTGAGGCTGAGAGTCTTAAGTGAAGAGGGCAAGAGATTAAAAGGTGGCTCCCGCTGTGTTTGTAGGGGAATCTACGAGGGCTGGGCGAGCTAAGAGGAGGAGGCTGGGCCTTTTGTTAGCTAATTGTGCCTCCGGGCTCTCCTGGCACTCGTCCTGTGGAGCTGTGGTCGCTGAGAAAACCCAGGCGTGGAGGGAATTCCTTCTGTTCCTCAGCTCCGGGCCGCTCCGCTCGTATACACGTTTTAAGGAGCAGACTCACATTTGGCCTTTATTTGTATTCTTTTTATTCCAAAGGAATTTTAAAGGACTTCAGTCGGCGTGGTAATTGCAGACACATTGTAAATGCCTCCGTACAGTACGTACCGCACTGTACTTTCCAAAAGCAGCAGCGCCACAGGTTAAGCACGTCTGCGTTTTGTAGGCTGTGCATGCCGTCCTCAAATATTTACCTACACGGAGTTGAGCAAGCTGCAAGACTGGACCTACATGTGGACAAAAAGGGCAGGAAAAGAGTATGTTTATTGTGCCAAAAAATGATTTAAGCACACACAAAAAAATCACTTTTGTTAAAAAATGGCATAAACCAATATATTAGGAATCTGAAAAAATAACAGAATAATTGTCAGCGCTTACAATGACGATTCATAGGCCTGTGGCAATAAGCAATAAATCAATTGAGAGATAAATTTAAATAATTTCCATTTGCATAATTTATCGTTTTTCTCTTTCTACCAAAAACTGGATGACAAAAGTCTCCAGTCTGGTGCTTTGGTCTCAACTAGCCCTTATTCTTATTTTGAAGGACAATTTTGTTTACAGAGGCTTCATAATTCATTATACTTGTTTTTGTTGTTCTGTTTATTTAATTTCGATATTTAAAATGTCTTCCAGTGTTAAATGTTCATTAGAATTTAAGTTCATCAGTATTTGAGAATGTGCTCTTGTGTTATTATTGCGATAAATAATAATGTTGTTTTGGGAGCAATTTCAACTATTCTAATGGTAATGGTGTAACCTTTGGGACAATTTATTGTTCAGCAAATAGGCCTCCATATTCATCAAATTCCATTTTTTCATATTTAAATATATAAAAAGGTTGGTCATCAAAGAATGAAAATGATTTAATTTCTACAAATGAAACAATAATGATTTAAAGATCATATGTTGATGGAAGATTGGTGCGGCTGATTTGCCAGCAATGTTTTTCCTGATACTGTTATGGAAGTCCAGTTTCTGGCAAATCATTTAGCAAAACATTTTGTACCAACATGTTTGACAACAGCAATTATACAAGTTAAAATTTCACATAGAAAGAGCTTAAAAAGGATCAAAAAGTGACGTTTCTATGAAGGTTTGGCTGCCAGTAGTCATTAAATTTTTATAACATTGCTTAATTAAACCCCAAAGAAGTTTTTGTACAATTTTTTTAAGTATAACTTTTTAAGTTACCCATGTTAACATACAAGATTAAGTTTTGTTCAAGAAATGTATAATTATCTCAAAACATGATGTTAATCATCAGTCTAATATTATTAGCTTATCTAAAGTGACTACCTGGACACCTTACCAGCAACCACCATGTTTGTTTCTTTAGCATCAGTTTGTCAGTAGAAATGCTTTGATATCACTAAGAATGAGGTGTGGTGTATGTAATCATCTTTTTTCACCTAAGCAGCTAAAAAATCTGGCAGATTTACAATCTAGAGCGAGACGTCATCCTGGAATTAGACAACCAGAGTTAAAAAGATGAAATACCGACTGATAGTTTTAAAAGAGCCGTAACAGTTTTATCACAAGTCTATCGGGGCGAATGTTTGTGAGCCTCTTATCGGATCACACTTACACTGTCCAGTTCAGGCGTGTTTTTCAACATAAGTACTTTTATGCACTACTTGTTGGTGTTAATTAGATCAGATTTTGAGAAAACAGAATCCGCAAACTGGGAAATTAAAATGCTAAATTTAACATTTTAATTAGTATAACTGTTAATTTGTATATTCTTGTTTAGACAAAACAAAATAGACCTTCTAGCTTGCATGCCTACAGGGGGATTGGTGCAGGTCATCGCATTACACTGGAACATATAAATCCTAATTAGCTTATCCATAGCAATAAACTAATAATGAGAAATTTTTCTACTTTTTAACACCACATTAGGTTGGGTTGACTTACAAAACTAATCAGCAAACTTCCATAAAAAAAACTGATATATTTGCTCAGATTAGCAATAAAAATTTACTTTAGTTCTAAGAAAATGTAACATTTACAAGAATTCATTCTAATTAATTTATACACAGATTTTACATTTATTTGGAGAAAAACAAAAATGTTTTTTTCTTTCACATGTAGCACTGTATGAGCATGTTTTAATAAATGAAATACTTGAAAAAATTTACCTAAACATGTAAATCATATTTTGTTCCAAAATTTGAGCAAGTTAAAAACAATTGTCACCATAAGCTACAAAAATTATACAATGTTTTCAAATGAGTCCTAATAAAATAGTGATCCAGAGGAAAACAAAATGCAGTATTTCAAAAAGAAAATGATCACTTTGTTTTTTGCAAAAAAGAAGAAAAACAAACATTTTCACAATAATTTAAGTGAACTTCATTCTGAAAACGTTTAATTTTTAACTACATTTAAAAAAAAAAAACTTTTCCGGTTAACAAAAGCACAACTTTCACCGCCACAACTTTTTTACAGTCTAGAAAATTATTGAGCATTTTTACTAAGTGAGACACATTATGCACATTATTAAACAGAGACTAACATTTTCAAGCCTTTATTTCTGTTAATTGTGGTTTTTGCTTCCAGCTAGTGAAAACATGACATTTAATATAAGAATATCATATCAGACCAATGAAAAGTGCAGAAGCTTAGATTTTTGCATTTTTAATACAGACTCTAGGCTTAATTTAAAATACGTTTAACACCTGTTTTATGGTTGCCATTTTCAAAATGTACTTTTAATCTGATAAAAATAAAATAAAAATTAGCCTCATTGGCATAAATATTCTAACTTGTTGATTGATAGTATCTGAGCAAATTTTTGAATCGTGTCTACATTGAGTTCCTCGGGTCATCTGGGGGAATCTGTGTGGAACCAAACAGGTATTTTAAAAAACAAAGCTAACAGAAACTTGACACAATGATGAAGGTTTAAGGTTGTATTTTGGACACACTGTACCTAACAACAGGCATGCATAGATGTAAGACTGGAATGCAGACTTCATTAATACACCTGATTTTCCCTGGCTTAGTCTAAATATCTGCAGTGATGTCAGCAGCTGGTTTACTGCTGTTTCCACATTTCACCTTTGCCTCACTCCATTTCCATTAAACCTTAAATGTAAAGCAAAAAAAACTATTAACAGAATTATTGGCCCGACACAGCTAATGATTCTGCAATTTCAGCAATCATGTTTTTACACTAAAGTCAGACAAAATATATATATATATATTTTGTTTTTAATTTTTAGACAGCCTTTTTAAATTATATTCATGTCTGCAGATAAACCTATATTTCAGTAAGACTTTACAACTGTAAATGCAAACTTGCTTATTTGTAACAAAAACAGAAGGAAAAAAATTCACCCAGTGTCTGTCAACCAACGTTTAAACAGCAGAGCGTACTTAAACATAGAAAACAGTATGGGTCTATGTGAAATGGCTGAAAAGTTAATATTAACTCTAGGGATGTCACACCATCATCTAGAAGCTATTTCCTGTCAAAGTGAAAGTCTGCCTTAGACAAACAACTGAACTTAAACAGTGTTATCCTGTTATTGTCAGCAGGTGACATCATCCGATGAAGTGCAGCAAGTGTGACCTATTATTAAGAGCCACGGATATGAATGTGTGTATTAAGACTGACACGCCATGAGAAAAATGTTTGTTAATCTTGCTTTTAAGTAACAAAGTAGCTCTTGAATCGGTAATCTACTTTTATGGTAGAGTTGACTTTATGGTAAACACCATAAAGGTCGAAAAGTATTGATGAAGACTCACTAGACTTTGATAGTGTGTAGATAGAAAATCTGCAGATGAACAATCTGTAAAGTCTGGGAGAAAACTGTGACTTGAAGATAGCTGTTAGCTGCTAATGATGGTGAAACTGGAAACCAGTAAACTAAAGCTTTTAAGAGTTTGGACCATCTTTGATCATCTCTAGTTTGAAATCTAAAATCGGCCAACTGACGCAACCTGAAATGGACAATGCTTACACTATGTTCCTTATCCTGTTGTCATCAGCCCAGTATCATGTGTCATCCCATCTTGCGACTTGGATTTATTGCAACCCCCTATGCCAACTTCCTGTCAATTCCTGTAACTGTAGTTCTTTTAAACAACAAACGATGTGTATACTTCATGCAAATCTCTAAAGGAATACAGTGACGGTGATTTTTAGAACTAAGCAGCAGCAATGGGAGAATAAAAATAAAGAACAAAGGCACATGAACACACCAGCCTAATCTTTTGTTCCCTCCTCAGATTCTGTATACGATTAAAATTGGGTTTCGTGCTGAGCCACTTCAAAACGTTAGTATTACTCCAAGTCTGAAGAGACATATTGGTAGAATTAGAAGAAAACCTTAAGCCTAGATTTGCAAGGGCCATCTTTGCACAGCCTGAACATTGGGTTATGCCTGGTGTGGTAGAGCCTGACCTCTACTGCACTTGTGCCGAATGTCTGCCTTTGAGCGGCCATGATTCGTTCTTCTCCGTTGTCGGGCCTGTTCTAGCCATTGTCTTCTGTCTGTGGCACATGCAGCATCTCATCTTTCCATGATGGTTCCTCCTGTTCTTTCTCTAGCAGATTGAGTTTCTGCTGACTGGAACCCAAAGGTATTTGTCTTTGTGTTCAAATGTCTGGATCTATTTCAGAATGCTTGTTTCTACATCTTGGAAGAGGTTTCAAGAGATCACTAGACCTCGGACCAGGATTATAACGGTTCTGGGTTTTTCATTATAGTTTAGTTTTATTTCATTGTGTCTTTTTGTTTGTCTAGTTCAGTTAGTTTTGATTGGCTCTCAGAGTGTGTTTGCTAGTTTTGATTACCTATTGGTTAAATATCGTTTAGTTTTACTTTAGTTTTTACCAGTTATAGTAGTAGTTTTAGTTCTTTCATACTTTGGTAAATTTTCAGATGCAGAATTCAAAAAGGTCAAAGTATTGTATTGTGGTTATGTATTCACTGATTGTGTAATGAATACTCAACAGAACATACCATTTTCAAAAAGTTGATTCAAATATTTAAAAAACCATCTGTTTTTTTCTCCACACTTTTGTGCCACCAGTTGGAGAATGGAGTGCCGTAATTTTCCAACAACTCACTTAAACTGTTTGTGCCGAGAAAGAAATCAGTTCCAAAGGCTAATACATAGATTTGTGAACTTGAAAATGAATTATAAGGCATCATGTTTTAGTTTTACAAACACATGATATAGTTCCAGATAGTTATTGTTTTCCCCCATTATTTACTGTTTATTTATCCCAGTTAACTATAAATAAACAGTGAACTGGGATAACATTAGTTTTAGTTAGCTATAATAAACTCGCCTCTGACTCCTTTCTTCTTCTTAATGGTACTGTGCGCGCACATAATTTTCGATTTTCGCATTTTTCTGTATTACTTCGTCTCCTGCCCGTTTTTTTTTTCTTTCTGTCATTCGCTATTTTCTCACAGCGCCACCGAGTTAAAGGATTATGCCTCCTCACCACAGCAAGAACAGTTTGTGTGTTTGTTGCATTTATCGAGGCGGCAACTACATCCAGACACACGCACTAATATATCCATGCCAGCCACTCACTTCAGAAATTGACTGCCTTAATTTTCATGGGAGAGGGGCAATGAGTTAAAAAAAAAAATAAATAAAAAATAAAAAAGACTCCAGTGCTGGGGGATTCCTGCTAATTGCTTGCACCCCTCCACCTCCATCCCTCCCTCGCTACTCTCTTTCCTTTTGGCTCGATTAAAGCCAGGCCACTGTCTCTCTTTCAAGTCTGCTTTTCTCCACACAAACATTTACTGAAAGCTATTCCGTCCTCCCCGCCATCTGATGCACATCTCACCGCTCTTCGTTTGTGGTGTCGACCTCCCCCCCCCACCGGACCGACACAGGCACGGTTTCTAGGCAAAAGAAAATAGTGTCCTGTACTGCATTAACTTGTGTTCCTCATCATGTCTTGTCTTCGGGTTTTACAATGGGTATAAAGCTTGACATTTGAAACAGGATATAAAACCAAGTGACTGTTTTAATCAAATGAATGGAGCACAGATGGAAATAACTACAAATCTGAGCCGTTTTAGGAGCCTCGTCCTACTTTGTTCTCCTCTTATGAAGGCAGGTGAGACCCTTTTGCCCTTGTCACTCAGCGTGAACTGTTTTTATGACGGTGTGCCTTTAATCCAGAGAAAAGCCATTAAGTCATTGTCGTTTACATCTATTATATAACCGCCAAACGGCTCCAGCAGCCTCTATCTGCAGATATTATTATGCTGAACTATGCCGAATGACAAAGAACATTGAAGCGATTTCGGCGTCTGCAGCAAATGGGCATAACTTGGTACCGCTTCAAGGACAAAGAGAGACGTTACGCATAGTTTCAGGGAACGGCATGAAAGGTCTCAGCTGTCAACAGCTGTATGAAAACAGAAGTACGCCATAATCAATACCAGCCTTAAGTGGCAGCAGCAACCTTGTCTGCAGCAATCGTTGTACTACATAGTGCAATTTGTTTCTACGAGGTGGATGAGTCTTGTTTAAGCGCTGTGAGACGTGGAGCTTGTGCCTGCCAGCTCACATATGTTTTTCAGTGAGGTAACACAAACAGGGTCGTGAGCGTTCTGTGCCAACATCTCGCCAAGTTTAGCTCCTTCCCGATGGGGAAAAAAAAAAAAAAAAAAAACTGTGCTGCTTACTGGTATTTTTTGACTCATGTAAATGAAAAAAGGGGAAGCTTTACATTAGTGGTTTGAGAATTCATCAACATGGGCAAAGTACAACCATCTTGTAGTAATTATCGTTTTGGGGGGAAAAGGAGCAGCAGGACTTTACGTCTACCTCTTTGCTGGGTTCTGCTTGTTGGGGTGAATTTTTGATTTGGCTACGAGTGACAGCGCTCCGGGTCGAGAGCACATTGTTCTGTGGAGGAGAGGCTGTGTCATCTCGCAAGCCATGCGAGATCAATACTGAACAGGAAGTGAAACTAATACCTTGCCCATGTTTAGTCCTGCTTCCTTTGTGAGGTTCAGGAAAGACAAGTCATCCTGTGCAAAGCCGACGGCAACAGCTTGCTTTGTACCAGAATAATGATACTCTTGTTTTTCCCTGCGTTTGTCGAATTAACGCTTTGCGACCGGTTTTTAAAAAGAAGATGGATTCTATCTGAGGTTGTTTGGCTTCATAACACCAAACATTTTCTAAAACTCCATTGAACTTAATTTTTTTAAATATTTAGTAGTTCTACAGATACACTAGCAAACCTAATTATGGACAGTATCAGATGTTATTAGAATATTTAATTAAATCATAGCTTAAAAGGGCAGAGTTACATAAGATCAACTTTTTTTAACTTTGCATCATGTTATAATGTTAACACCTCATCAAAACACACCTGGAGTGTTTCCTTGATTATTTTATGCATGTTTGAGAAATCCTTTAATCGCCACGGCAACCATTCAACTGTGCAATACACCTGGTTGTACCTAGATCCACCTTCGAGGTGCAGCTCCACCTCAGAGCAGCTCTCCCCTCTGACTCTGCTCCTTCAGAACACCAGATAAAACCTACTTTAGTTCAAACTACCAATTTTACTGAAAACATTTTCACGGCAAAGAGTTTCAGAAGATGAATATTTCCGAAAACTAACATTTGAATATTATAAAACCCACAAGTGACTTGACTGCTAAATTATGTCAACTTCGTTTTGTTTTGATCATTTTTGTGGATCTTTTCAAAGACGAAATTAAAATTCTCACCAAGGACATGCAGATGAGATACAGGGTTCTGAATAAACAGATGTGTACCGCCTCCTTTAGTGCTATGAAAAAAAGGACAGGACTGCACACAGTTTGCAAAATGCCATTAAGATTAGAGCAAAACGAACAAAAACATTTTCCAGTGGGAAAAACAAGTTTACATGTTAAAAATCATGACTTGCTTTTTAAGAAAAAGAAGCCTCTTATGTTGTCTCAATTATACAGATATGATAGAATTGAAGTGTGACTTTTCTATGTAGCACAGAAAAACATGGCACTTCTACAGGGTAAAAGTGATTGGTAACTCCTTACCATCGCCAGTGATAAAGTAAGAAAAGATAAAGCAGAAAATGAATTCCAAAAGAAACAAAGTAAAAATGCTTAAGACCCATGAACACTCCAGACATACCGTTACTCATTTGTTGCTCTGTATCTGATATAAAGTATGATGCACTGCAAAAACTGAAATCTTAGATTAAATATCTTAAATTAAGGAGATTTATTCCTGTTTTCTTTCTGACAAGATAATATTTCTCACCAAGAGGTTTTTATGTTAGAATATTTTTCTTGTTTTAAGTGTTTTTGTACTTCATTATCTTAGTAAGAAATAAAAGCTTGATACTAAGAAAATATTACTTATTATGAGTAAATATATACTAGAAACTAGAATATCAATATTTACAAAGCAAGCTACAAGTCTAGAACTTATTTTGTCTAAATAAAATGTTCTTATTTCAAGCACAAAAAAAGAAATCACTTAAAATCTCTTCAGATAATTAAAACAGACTATATCAAAATGGAAGCACTTGTGTTATTGTCAATGAAAAAATAAAAAAACATGAACTTATATGCTTCTACAGTTGGTAGCGTGTACTGAAAATTGTAATATTTAAACAGTTGACATGCAGCACTTGTAACAATTGCAGAGACAATACTAGTTTGTATATCCAGATAATTCCTGGCATGTTTTCATTTGCTATGAACCTTCCTTAATTTGATCTTCCATGCTCAGATGGCTAAATCAAAAGATGCAAGATGTTGGACCTGATACTGATATGTCATGACATTTCTATTAAAGTGTGACTTGAAATGGCTGATATATCACAATGAGGTTTCAATCAGATACATTGATTAGTTCAATGTCATGGTCAATATTTTAATTTTTGGGTTATATTTCAAATTGTCACTCTAAGTTACTAATAGTTTGAACAATATTTTGTTTACCATGTTTGTCACCCCTTTTATGACACCATACAATCCAAATGGGAAAGCGGCAAAAATGTTAGTGAAGTAGTAGTGACGTTCGATACAACAGATTTTCTTTCCGATCCAATACGGAGTAAAATTTAAGCTGGTATTGGCAATACCGATGCCATACTTTGTGCAAAGACACTTAATTTGTTTGTTAGATCTAAAATAAATTAGTCCATATCTTGGCTTTATTAAAAGAACACAATGTACTCTAATGTATTCATTTTAAACTCAGAAGTATATTGAGACAGCAACCTCGTTTACTATAGCTAAACTATTTTAATTAAGTAGAAAAATCATACAAAATATGTGAAAATGGTGTTACAAGTAAAAAAAGACAACTAGTAAAGAAATAACCCTATCAAATAAAATATTAAGAACTACTATAAAATGAAACCGGAAATAGTTCCATGTCTCTCTTTTATGATTTGCCAATGCGTTCATTTCTGAGTGAGTGAGCATCAGCAGCACGCTAAGCTTGGACATTACGTCCAAACATATTACACTCTTTCCAGGCGGAAGAAAACGTAGTTCCCATCAACCTCGTCTCATTTAGGCCAGATCTCAACAATTTAGTTACTTTATAACGTGCTCTTGTAAAGCTCCATTATCTCAACTGACTAAGGTATTGAAAGTATTGATACTTGAATTTGAAAACAGATTTTAAAGCATTAAGTTCTGGTATCGGAAGAATCGATATCTCAGTATCAACCCGCACATCACTAATGGCAACGCCAGAGATCGTTTAACTGCACTGATTAACGTTAATTCAGTTGCATCAGCCTGGCTTAGCGATTATCTACTGTACTTTTAATAAGATTGTCTTTTGGCAAATTCTCTAATCTCTGTTGGACATGGATGAAGATGGAAGTCCTTTTTCGTATATAGATTCTACAACTGCGGTACTGAGAGGGAAGCTTAGTTTTGAATTGTCTGTCTTTGTAAGATAAGATAATTCTGAAGCTAGTTAGCATGTAATGGTATACCAATTTCCACCCACAGGTTAAAGAGCTGCTCTTGTGAATATGAGCTTTGAACAATCATTAACCACAATAGCTACTGCTTAAAAATAATATTGACACGAGTTTTTGGAAGCTTCTGTTTTTTTTGTTGTTGTTTTTTTTTTTACATAGCTAAGGTGGCTACTCATTTGTAGCTTCTGATTAAGGAAATGGTAAAAGGGCAATTCCGCCTAATATTTCACTAATACTAGGCTTGAGGATGTTTTAATCTGCTGTAATTTAAAAACTTAAATGCAAATAGACTTAAAGCCTGGATTAGATTATTCCACACTGTTTGCAGGATATTTCAAACACTATTTTGGATTTGTGAATTTAAGTACTCCCAGTTTGAAGAATAATCATTAATATGGGACTTTATTTCACAAATCAGAAATAAGTTTCAGAAAAAACAAACAGGGTTTGAATGATTTTACTATTAGCGTAATAATCTAGTCCAGATTTGAATAGTGCAGGTATTGTTTTTTATTATTCAAATAGAGCAGATTAAACACGAGATGTAGTAAAAAAAAATTGTGTGTAATTACCTTTTAAAAGCTTCCCAAATTGGAAACCATAATCAGAAGCTAATTGTAATAAACTGTAATAAAGCGTAATTTAGTTTGAGTTTTTATCTAGGTCTGTTTGCCATCAGATAAGGGTATTTAATATTGGCCATAACAGAAAGGAGACTCAGATCTATGGAGTTTGCAAAAAATAACGAGGCGTCCGTTGACATATAAAGGTGATTGTAGGCTTCATTGTGAATTGTGTTTAAAGCCATGACTCTAAAGTAGTGTCTCCTCTATAGAATCTGTGGTAAAACCAGTGTTAACACACTATTAAATAATTAAGTAATTAAAATAACTTTGTCTTGGCGTCTTGAATTCCTGTATTATTGTATTTGAGCAAATTAACTAAAATAAGACTTGTTATATTTTTTCAAGTAATCCAAGCCATTGCCATGGTGATGTCTTTGCCAGACACGTCTCCATCACGTATTGCACCATCTACAAGAAACTTTGGGAGTTCAGAGTGAGGCTGTCCTTCACATTCTTGAGGCAAGAAATTTATGATACTTTTTCATCATTACACTGATTACAGTCCCTAAAATGTGGTTTGTTTTGTGATTGTTTTTCTGTCTGTGCTCCAATTAGCAGATGACCCAACAGCTTCAATCAAACAAGACAACTTTTCAGCTCTGTGGTGATTGTAAAACTAACTGCCTAATGGAACCATGTCTGTCCTGATCTTCTGAAAGGAGGACTGATAGTGTGATGTACATCATAGTGTGCTGCTACACCTTTCAGCACGTGTGTGTGTGGCTACTCCTTTCTGTGCTGCGGACAGATGTCTGGAGAACGCCATGCATAAATGAGACAAGACTTCCACATATAAAAGGCTGTGGCTGATTGGAAGAAATTCATTGCAGAGTAAGATCCTATATTAATACTGGTAAGGTCTAATCCCAAGATTTTTTTTTGCATTGGACAATTTGGTTTGCTTGACTCTTAACGGCATCTTATGAGTGCAGCAGATGAGTTAGATCTTTATTGTTCTGTCTTTTTACAGGATTGTTTCAGAATCAGATGCTCATCCAGCCTTTAAATCCTGATCAGCAGTCATGTTTTGTTGTGTTTATGTGAAACTTAAACATAATAAAGAAGTGAAAAGTAATTGAACTCATGTCTTCATTCCAATAAGCCGATAACATCTCTTGACAGGATACATTTTTGGAACCTTGAGTAAAATATGCAATGACAAAATATATTTCAATCTTTTGTAACAATAAAAGTAAACTAGTTTTAGATGCTAGTTTCAAGAAATTTTATGTCAAGTAACATTTTCTTTACTTGAGAATGTCTTTCTTAAAATAAGATAATATATCTTACTTGTACAAGTAAAATTTACTTGTTTTAATTAAAAATACACTAATTTTAAGATATTTGTAGTTAGATATTTTTTCTTGTTGTAGAAAATCTTGACAAGATACATTTTCATGTTCTGTTGGCAGATAATTTCTTATTTTAAGAAAATTATACCCTATTTTTGTACCCTTTTTTTCTTGTTTTTGAAAGGGGACTCTTTGCATTGTGGAATGGGTCAACACATACCATCATACGAAAACCAACACAAAGCCTTTGTGTGTGACAGAAAAGCAAACTATGAGTTCTCAAACATCTTGAAACGAAGGGACTTGGTTAATTTAAAAATGCTATTAGTTGTATTTAAAACCACAAAAAAAATTATTCCCAGTTAATTTACAAAATTCTTTTGTCTTAAGCTCAAGTGACAGAAATAACAGGAGGCATTATGATTTCAAAAGTAAAACTCTGCGGACTACTATATCACAAATTGGCATTTTAGAGTATGGAGGACAGTTTGGAAGAGGAGTTGAAAAAATGGTCCGCTATAAATCAATTCAAAACAATTACAAGAAAAAAAAATCAAGTCTTATGCACTCCTGACTTTATAATGAGGAGAATGATATATTGTTTGCAACTTACATTGTTGTTATATTGTTGATCTAATAAATATGGCCTTGTATTTTTTTGGGAAATACATTTTCTATATCTGTAAATGTAGCAGATTTTACTTTGTTCAGCTTCCTTTTCACTTGTAAATAGTAAAAGTTAAGAGAACGTGCTTGTAAATCAAGAGAATAAACTCATTGATTAACTGACTATTGCATAGCTGATATTTAAATATCATCGTTGTAGAGTAAACTGGACTTTAAAAGTAGCCAACAAAAAGAACAGCATGTACCAACATAATTTAATTACTGAGGCATGTATGTGTCATACAGCAGAAACCTTTAGAGTCATATCTGCCTGATTATGTTACAAAATGGGGGCGTTTTCTCTCTGAATTTTAAACATAGGGGAGCAGTTCCTTCACTTGTTCTATTGTTCAGGCACCTAAAAAATATGAGTCTGATAAGAGAAGCCTGAGGACAAATACAAGTAGTTTAGACACTGAGACGCTGCTCTGAGATTAAGGGAATAAAAGAAAAATCATTTCGATTGCCATTCATTAGTGGGGAAAAGCTGAGATCTGGATTTATGCTCGTAATACACAATTGAAGCTCTTCACTGATATACACAAACCTGTGTTCTGCTTTGCCTCTGCAAAGACGTGTTTGTTAGGAATAAATTCATTTTCAGCATTTTTTCATAACGTATGTATTTCTACAAAATCCTCCTTACAAAGCCGAGTACATTTCAATTTAAAAGCAGGGGGTGAAACCAAAACATCAAAATTTTTATTATTTTGTATTTTTTTTCTAGTCATTTTATTTCGATGAGAATATGGGAAAAGTGTGAAAACGTAAAAGTCTTTACCTTCATTTAAATAATTTTTGTTTTGAAAATGAATCTGATAATAAAGTCACTGATTTCACACTTTAAGAAATGTGAAACATGACCAGCTCTTTGTAGTAATTAACGGGCGGGTGTTTGTCTGGACAGACCCAAATTATGTCAAAGAAATTTGATCTTTGATTGTTTGAAAAAAAAAAAAAAAGACCAAAATTTAAAGGCAGCAATTTATCAGTAGAGTCTTGGCTGATTCTTAAGAAGTACACAGCAGGCTGTGGCACAGTGTGTCCCATCTTCTTGATAAGGAATCAAACATGCAGATGAAAGAGTGTGTGTCTGTGTGGGGGGGAGAGAGGTGCAGGGGTTCTTCTTAAGTAATCTGAAAGCCAGAGTCAGTGTCAGGGTTTTCTGTACATGAATACACGCAAGTTGTAATAAATGATTTTATGGTGTTTTATTTTTTTATTTTGCACAAGATACGCTTTGAATTTGCTATAATATTAGAAAAATGTGTCGTGAAACTGTCTAAAATTGCTTGTCAAGTATATAGAGCAAACATGTCCAAGCTGTATTTTAAAGTGACAACCATAAAAGTTGGGATGGAACAATTTTTCAAATTAGCTGTGAAGAATTGATCAATAAAATAATCGTCAATCAATTAACACTCAAAAAAGGCCATTTTACTGAAAGAACATATTAAAAGCACTAATTAAGTGATAAATATATACTTTTTGCATGAAAAATAAATAAATCTATCTGTAAATAAGTTCTACCAAAAACTCCTCAAGTGGCAGAGTTTTAACATCAGCTGGTTCAAACTCCATAAAAAAGCTGCAGATGCATCTATTGCTACAAATGATCAACTCTACAGTAAATGAATGCAATGTTATTCCATTTTAGGTTATAAAATGTTTTTTATGCATTTCTAGCAGTGTATAAAAAAGGTTTAAGTAGTTAAAGAAAATCAGCAGGATGTGTCATTTTTTAAATCTGATTAATTGATTAATCAATTACTAATTTAACGGTTAGACCTATAGGTGTGATGTGGTGAGATGCAGAGTAAACATTTCTAACACAGTATTGAGCCCTGCAGTGATTAGTGTTTGTTCTGACACATGACCATAAATGTTACCTGTGTTTACATTAACAAATGATTTCGAACAGTGGGAATGATTTGGGAGAAGTCTGAATGGTAAATGTCCGACGCAGCCGCTTTTTGTGAGGATTGTGTGAATGTGTGAGCGCTCTCCTGCCTGTGAGACCGACTTGTCATGTCTTGCATGGAGGTGGTTTTGGGACATTTCGATGTCGGTGTGTGCGTACGCGCCCGCTACTGTACGGTGATTTGTATGTGTGTGTTGACGCGCGCCTCTTCTCTGCCCAGATGGCTGTGCTCGGAGGCTGGAGCTTCAGAAGTCTGTTTGCCAGCGGTGAATACTGATCAGAGATCACTGTCACATCTATAGTGCACACATGCACGCAGGAACTCGTCATCTATCTTGAAGCTTGCACACCTCCACTTTCCACATGGTCAAAGTACTAATTCCCACCGTCACTACGTGTCACCCATGCTGATGCCTTCGGGCTCTGCAGGTCATGGCTGCAGCGCCGATCGTTTGGTTTTCTGTCACGCCAAACCGTTGACACTTGGCTGTAACAGGACAGCTTTATGTTGCATTTTGTGGTGGTTAAATCGAAACGTTTAAAATGAAAAAGATTACACTGCTGTGGACTTGGGTTGTGGGTTTAGGAACTAATACTTTGCCTTTTTTTGGCTAGCCGGGCCATTTTCACTCCAGTCTCGACTCTGAAACTTATAAATCATCTTAACCTAAAAGCAATGACATAGCTATACATGAAACAACTAAAAAGAAAAATATACTACCATTTAGTGTCTAACTACGATTGCGTAGAACAAGATCTTGGATAGTAAAATGCCACTAAATTTTTGAATGTCAGCCGGGTTTCCCTTAGTGTATCACCAGCCTGGCGGACCACCAGGTTTTACTTGCCCCACACCATGCTAAGTGCTTATTTTAAATATGTTTTTTATACAGAATTATCAGTGACAGTAAAGACCAATTAGGCTAAGTTTATACTTGGTGTGTTGAACTGGGCATGAGGGGGTGCACACCGATTCCGACTGCCTGTCGGCCTCAAGCTATTAATTCCAAATTACAATTTCTGCTTGTGCACCTCCAAATTTTTGTAACTTTTAAGATTCTTTAGCATAAAAACACGGTGGGCCGCTGGTGGTCTGCACCTTCCACCAGGCTTAACAGGTTCTCTGGGGGAAAACCTGTCCCAGCATATGACAACTAGTAAACTAAGTGTAATCTCTCATGATGAACTCCAAGATAAAGATGTCTTTATAAAAATTAACATCTTTGCCAGATTGTTTAAAATATTACTGCACACACAATATTGGTTTCAGAACAGTTTTCATTCACACAAATCCAGCCCTGAGCATTGTTCTAAACATGCCAGACCCATAGAGGGCAGTGTAGCGCAAAGCTAAAACCTATCAGCCAATCAGATTTCTCCCAAAGAACAACTACTTCCTGTTAGAAATTAATCATGGCGCCAGGAGGTTTATTTATGTACACAGATTTAAAGGTTGTACTACTTTTAAATTGTGTATTAGAAAATATAATTTTTAACACAAGACAATGTTGATTGGAAATTGTGTGAAAGCAAGTATGTGAATATATTGCTGCATTCATTGTCAGACTCTAATGCGCAGGATCCTAAATCTTTGCTTTTCCATGTATACATGCAAACACAAATACGGAGTTTTCTCAAACTTTGAGTTTTTCTAAATAATCGTTTTTAGTGACAGAGTTTACGTGAGGATGAAAGGCTGAAACAGGCAGAAATGCTTTTGATTTTCCAGATATCCGGCTACATGTGGACCAGACCTGATAATGTGATGTAAGACTGACAGGAATTCTTGAACTAGACTGATGTGTCGACAGAGTTGACTAATAAAGACAACTTTAAGAAGTTTCCACCCCTCTCAAGTCCTTTATGTATTTTGGTACTTGGTAGACAAAAGTAACAGTGAGAGTTACTTACCCATGATTTTGAAACTGCATAGAGAATACTGCAAATGGCTAACAATTACCTGCTAATGACTGTGGCAGCTTCAAAGCCTTTTACTGCCCACATTTCACTATTTTAATAAGTGTGGACTGCATTTTCTCATATCAAGTAAAAGAAATACTCTAACTGGTGAAACCTGAAAAGGCACTGTAGGTTAATTGCACCTTTTTCTGTTAGTAAACACACAAATATCTCTTTCACTTTATTTTGGAATAAAACTGCCTTAAATCGCATAATTGCAGCAGTAGGCAGGTAGGTTGAGCCTGAACTGGATAATTCTACACTGATTAGCGTTTTGGAAACTTGTTGGTTTGTGAAATTGTTTTTCTAATCATGAAAACAAAAAAAGCATAAATTACACACAAAAAAAGCATCTTTTGTTTTCCCAAAAGTATTCCAAACATCTTGTGTCTGATATTGTCTCATCTCATGAGCTGGATAAACTGTTGCATTTCCAGTTGTTACGTAAATACTGATAAATGTGAAAACTTTTCTTCTTCAACATTCTTATGTGATCAAAATATTATTCGCACCTGAAAAATGATCCAAACATTTCTGTTTCTCATCGACTCGTGGAGTTTCTCCTGTTATGCAAACCAAAGTCATTTGAAGGTTACTTGTGTAAGTTAGTTATGGTCATAACCCAGAGAGAAAATCTTTAAGAAAATCTGTAAGTAGATTTCTAAATAAATATTTACATCAATGCTGCTAGACAGAAATGAAAACATTATTTAAAATAGAAATGATTGCACAGTTCTCTAAGACATTGTTATAAGCAGGAGAAGTTTGCTGGAGCAAGAAAGCAAAAAAAACACAGATAAAACTCATCATCAGAGCAATAGTGAAGCTGACTGCAGTGTCGCTACATGCAGAAGCCTTGTGGCAATTTTCAAATCCAAAAAGAGAAACATGTCTTCTGACCTTGCCCCCCCCACAAAAATAAAATGCAAGTAGAAACCCGTTAGGTAGCGGGTGAATAATGTAACATGATTATCTGTTTGCAAAATATGTCTCCATTTGCATAAAACTGTCAGTTAAAGCTTTGCTTCATTTTCCAGGCCAGTGCGAGCTGTACCTTCAGTTGGACATCATGTTCTAATGCCATGGATCCTGAGAGTTTTGTCGCACAGAGCAGCTTGCCCTGCTTTATTCCAAAAATCCAGAGAGCAGTAAATTGGGAGACGAAAAAAAAGAAAAAGAAAACCTAATCCTTTGTAAATGTAATTGTTGAGTAACCAGCGGTGCTAAATAATGCCATCAAATTCCTGCAGATACACACAATTTCCTGTAAACAATATCATCATTTTAAAACCAAGGTCAACTAAGAAAGAATAGAATTATCATCAAAATGGGCAACTAGAAATCCTCCTGTTTCTGAACGGTGTTTTTGGAGCCTTCAACCTTTCCTGTGTGACAAGCCGTTTAGGAAACAGGACCAAATTGTTCTGCTGCAAGGATCCAACCTGTCACCTCCACCTAATCAGCTCGCAGGCAAATGAATGCAAATTACTCTTCAGAGGACAAGCCACGTCAGTGTCCATCACACCTCGACACCCCGACACTCTGATTTAGTTACATCGCACAATGCATCAGCTGAAAACACACACCAAACACACACAAACACGTAACTAAAGTCCAACAAATACCTATAGTATATGTACACAAACACACAACCTAGTGCTCATTCACAAGCAGACATAGTATTTTTGCTGTCACAGAATTCCAAGTAATGTTCAAGTAAAACACACACACACACACACACACAGAGAGAGAGGGAGAAAGAAAAACACCAGGAGTTGCAGTATTCTGTTCAGCCTTAGACAAAATGAAAGTGAGGAGGCAGCCGCATCACACCTCCAAATGGGCTTTGGGTTCTCTTAGGACTTACATTGAGGGTTTGGGGGGGATTCGCTGCTCTCTTGTGGCAGTCAGCAACACTAATCTGTCTTCTCACACGCACACGCACGCACCAAAGTGTGTATAAACCCCCCCCCAAAAAAACCACAGGCACCGTTAAGGATCGATACATTCTTAAGTCCTGTTTTTTGATGTAGGTAGACAGAAACATCCAGATGAGAACAGATGCACGTCTCTCCTTTGCATGGGAGCACAAATACACTGTTCCATGCATGCTGTCGGTCTTTCTCTACTTATCATGCAGGAGCCCACCAATGCAACACATGCTCCCTCTGCATTCCGGCTGTGCACGGTCTTGACAGGTACACTCGCGTCGCTGCGAGGGTTTGCAATGCAACTGTTTCTCAAGGTTCAGTTCCTCAACTGCTGGAAAAGCAAAAAAAACGACACAGGTTCCTGTGTCGTTTTTTTTCTTTTCTTTTTTTCTCTGGTGCCGCATACCAGACATGAACAACAAGAGAATGCACACTTTTGCACACATGCGTGCAATCGCACACAAATATGTTTTCACAGGGAAAAAACCCCCTCAATTTCTACAAGCAGAACACAGCTGCCACAGCTCTCTGTCTTCTCGAAAATGAAAAAGAATCAGTTTCCTGTCTGTGTCCGCTATATTGCCACATTCCTCTGAGCACAAATTGATCAAACTCCCGATTTGCCAAGTATGTGCAATGGAACGCATCCACGTAAACATCTGCCATGCCTCAGAGTGAAAGTTGAAGTGGGCTGCATATGTTTTGCACAAGGGGGGTTCTCGGGTTTCATGAGGAAGGGAACTCCAAGGTTCTCCCAGTGATTGCTGTGTCGTGCACAGCGGAGAAGCAGCTCTCAGGAGCTTTTGATCTATACTCACCGGAAGGCACAAAATGAAGAACTTTGTTGGTCTCCATGGCTGAGCAAGTGGTGGCAAATGCACACTTCCAAACCCAACCGCCTCCCCAACCCCCAAAAATCAACCCATCATGGTTGTGTTATCCTGTGCTGATGAGACTATGATCACCTCTGCTCTCCCTTGCTCTGCTCTGTTTCTGACTGCCTCTCAGACACATGCAGTGACTCAGCCCCACTCTGCCTGCCTACTTGCGCTCTTGCCACTGGGTCCTAGTGCCATTTTTTTTTTTTTTTTATTAGTCAGCTTCTTCACTCCACCATCCTGCTGTTTAACATTGCAGTGAAGCTCAAGTGGAGACGCACCTCGTCGACGTTTGGGGAAGATGTCACGTTGCAAGCCAACCTGGCTCTCCTGTTTGCCTTTGTTGAGTTGCGACTGACTCAAGCAAGTGAAAATGAACGCGAGTGCCCCTCCTCTGCACTCCTCTCGTCCACTAACTGTGGCTCTGTCAGAATCCTAAGCTACAATTTGAAAACAAAGATCACAATGTTCAGGGTTTGCTCTCAAAACGCCAGCAGGCACAGTTGATTTCAGATGCTTGTTGCCTTCGTGTCCACATAACCCTAAGTGGCACAGAGATCTGATTTGTGCTGACACCTCTGCAAAAATTGCCAAAATATTCAGTCTTGCGTGATAACATCTTTAAAAAAGGGGAGATCTGAGAACATGTGACTGTCTTGATCACTGGTTTCAGTGTCTAAAAATTGAATTTTAGACGACTCTTACTTGAAAAATATTCATACATCTTGCAGATTGAGGTTTCAAGTAATCAATAAATTTACAAGATTATTTTTTCAGGCCAGCAGCAATATTAAAGTTTTGAAATAGTCCAGCCAGAGAACCTACTAAAGCAAAGGGAGCAGAGGATTGAGGATCCCACAGACTTCATCCGAAGTGAAGAAATCGGCTCTCTTTGACGTAGACGTGACAAGCATCGCATCATTGCTGAACATGACACCAGGCCCAGATCAAACTATTTCAACAGAGATCTGTGCAAAGTGTTGTGCGATTGGTCAGAAGTTTACGTTTTTTAATGCAGAAATGAGCTCAGACTTCAATGTTGATATTTTTCTTCTACTAGTCCGCTTTCTCTATCCAGTTTTTGTATCGATCGGGTGAACATTTATCTGATACAGTGAGGGATTGTGTACTTTTGTACTTGTCTTTACAAAATAACTACTGTAATAAGGCATGTGAAATGGCTAAAAACATCTGCATGGAAATTGTAATGATTTTGTCCGTTGAGGCGACTGTTTGCAGAAAAAGTGTGGTGCTTTCTCTGTTACTGTTTCGTAACCACAAGAGAGGGAAGGAAGGAGGGGGAACCCTGGCGTGTTGGAGCGTGATGCATACTGAAGAGGGAGGGGTGCCTCCCTGGTGGTTTGTGAAGTTGTACAAAAGGTGTGTGCGAAAACCAAAGGTCCGCAACGTGACCACGCAGTAACCGTTTAGTTTTGAGTTAAATATCTGGGAGCCTTTAGAGTGAAGAAGAAGGGCTTCCAACCATAATTACCTGTAAAAAGTAGGTGAGTAATTATAAAAACTTTGGTTTCTGTAATGCCAATAAAGTCTGCATGGAGGTAATCCAACGATTTTATGCCCGAAACGAGATCCGAAATATTCTTGGCACAAAGTCCAGCCTGCTCCCAGTTCACCATTGACCTTTCCCCTTGTCACCAGTCCAGTTTGTGTAGTTTGTCATGACGAGGAGATTCAGGATCTCATCATTGCTGCTTTTCGCTAATGTTTACAGGGTTTCCCTCAGTGTTTTATAAGCCTGGCGGGCCACCAGGCTTTACTTGTGCTCCCACCAGGCTAAGCGTTGCTTATTTTTTTAAGTCTTTTTAAAATTTTTGCATTTTTCAGACTTTTTTGTTGGTGTTCAGGTATTAATCTTCCAATAGCACATAATTATCAAGTGATATTTTCTAATTTCCTGTCAACTTTAAACATTTTTTAAACTCAAAAAGATAACGGGCCATTAAATGAATGACTGCCCTAGCACACAACCACCGGGCTTAACAAGCAGTCTGGGGGAAACCTTGGGTTATGAGGGCTACTTCAGGCTATGACCTCCAGCACGTGCTAGAGCGGTTCCCTGCTGAGTGTGAAACATCTGCGATTAGAATCAGCTCCTCTAAGTCTAAGGTCATTATTCTCAACTAGAAATAGGTGAACTGCCCCTGTGAGGGATCGGGGATCAGCCTGAGCCTCAAGTTCATGGGAGAATAACAGAGTGATGGTTGGGTGGAATAGTCGATGGACAGATAGACTCAGGATTTGTCTGCAGAAAGGATGCGTCGATTACCGTTTTCTGGCCAATCTGCAATGTTTAAAAAACCTGACCTGCCGTTAAAAGCTGATAGCTGTCTATTTTTATGAATTGACAATGTTAGCCATTATAAGATCCCAATACACCTTCAATGTATCTTATTTATTTAAAGAAAAAAAAATACCTGTGAACAAACTCGTTTTAGCCGCACAACGTATAAATAAAAAGTTGAGCATTTTTGTCCAAACTACTAAAATAAACTACCTAAAAATTGTAATCTTTGTCTTTTTCACATTTAATTTTTTTTCACCCCTCTCCTACAGCTGAGCGAAAGGGTATAGTGGCTAATTTTCAGACTTTTGCAGAGCTAGCTAAGATTGGTGTGTCACAATTACCACCTGTTTTTGCAGACAAGGCTTATAAAACAGAAGCAACCCTTTTTAATTGTAAGTGTGAGGAATCTGGCTATACTGAATTCAGGCGCTACATGGTTCTCAAAGCTAAATGGTGAGAAACAGTGGACAACTCCAGGCACTGTCCATGGTGCTAGCTCAACCCCTAGGTCATATGCAGTGGATAGAGCTGCAGAAGGACATTTCAGTCACAACAGTAGCCATCTTCTGCGTATATCATCAGACACAAACTGTTCATACAAACCAACAAATCCTGTGACCTGGAAGACAAATGATGTAGCATCTGAGACAAACTCAGTCGGAAACCGTCCCTCATTCAGGTACAATGAGTAAACCACCATGTAGGCTTGACCTGTCATTTGAGTTCATTTCATAGTGTCAGGGTTCTGAAAGTTTGGATTTACTGGTTTTGAGTATGACCAAATGTACAAATGCCAGCTAATTCATATATGTTTACAAGAGTTTAAACGCTAAAGCAACAACTGTTAACAGATCAATTCAGGTCTTTATCTTGTACGTTTGTGGTGAAGTTCTGCATATGTGCGACAGCATTAAGCATTGCTGTATAAGTTCTGATGGGAAAAGTACCATGATAGGTCAGCAACATGATTTATGAGAGGTTGTTTTTTTGTGACATACTGAATAAAGAAGAGTAAGGTCTGAGTGTGTTCCTGCTTTGTTAGATATCAGCAGACATCCCACTATAAGAAAAGAGAAATTTCATATTTTTACACTTGAGTAATTATACTACCGTAATTTCCGGACTATAAGCCACGACTTTTGTCACACGCTTTCAACCCTGCAGCTTATACAAAGATGCGCCTTATTTATGCATTTTTTTCTAACGGCCACCAGGGGCGCTCGAGCAGAAAAGGTAAGAGTGAGACAGGTGGAATATATGTGTAGAGGAAGACGCAAGTTTAATGTAA